>PKML01043629.1:226228-247954 GCA_002933935.1 Eutrema yunnanense
GATCATTACTTTAGACAAGATGGGTTCTTATTTTATAAAAATCGTTTGTGTGTTCCTAATTGTTCTATTCGAGATCTTTTAGTCAGGGAAGCACATGGTGGAGGTCTTATGGGTCATTTCGGCATTGCAAAGACCATGAAAGTGATGCAAGATCACTTCTACTGGCCCCACATGAAGAGAGATGTGGAAAGAATTTGTGAGAGATGCGTAACGTGCAAGCAGTCCAAGTCTAAGGTTAAACCCTACGGTTTGTATACTCCATTACCTATTCCTTCTCATCCTTGGACTGACATATCTATGGATTTCGTGCTCGGGTTACCTAGAACTAGAAACGGTAGAGATTCCATATTCGTTGTGGTAGATAGGTTCTCTAAAATGGCACATTTCATAGCTTGCAACAAAACAGATGATGCATCTCATATAGCTAATTTGTTCTTTAAAGAAGTTGTTCGTCTACATGGCATGCCTAGGACCATTGTTTCTGATCGAGACACCAAATTCCTTAGTTATTTTTGGAAGACATTATGGTCTAAACTAGGTACTAAACTTTTGTTCTCTACTACATGTCATCCACAAACTGATGGGCAAACTGAAGTAGTTAATAGGACTTTATCTACTTTGTTACATGCATTGATCAAAAAGAATATCAAATCATGGGAAGAGTGTTTGCCGCATGTAGAATTTGCATATAATCATTCAATGCATTCAGCTTCTAAGTTTTCTCCATTTGAAATTGTTTACGGTTTTAAACCATTGTCTCCTTTGGATTTAACTCCCAGTCCTTTGAGTGAAAGACTAAGCTTTGATGGACAGAAGAAAGCAGAATTAGTTAAACAGATCCATGAGCAGGCTAAGCTAAATATTGAAGAGAAAACTAAACTTTACGCAAAGCATGCCAATAAGAACCGGCGAGAGATGAGTTTTGAAGTTGGAGATCAAGTTTGGGTTCACTTGAGAAAAGAAAGGTTCCCAGCTGAAAGGAAATCAAAGTTAATGCCGAGAGTTGATGGTCCTTTTGAGATAACAAGGAAGATCAACAACAACGCCTATCAGCTTAATCTCCAAGGTAAGTATAATATCAGTCCTAGTTTCAACGTTTCTGATTTAGCTCCTTTTCTTGCAGATGAAACAGATTTGAGGTCAAATCTTTTTCAAGAAGAGGGGGATGATGTGAGCATGGATAGCATGGTGCTTGAACCTGAGGATGGAAAGCTTGTTGCCGAGGACCATGAAGAAGTTCAAGATAATTTTGAAGATGCATTGCTTGTTCCGAGTGGTCCAATAACTCGTTCAAGATCTAAGAAGTTCAAGGAAGCAATAGGAGCACTTCTCAAACAACAATATCCAAGTCAAGAGGGAAAAGAGATGGTTACTTCTACACTAGTTGTAATCCAAGTCCAAGATAGCTAAGTGGACTTGTGATTCAACTTTGTACTCTTTTTCCCTATCTCAAGTTTTGTCCCATTGGGTTTTCTTGAGATAGGTTTTTAATGAGGCAAGGTTGAATCACCACATCTAGTCCACTAAGCTTAGGCGAGGCCCAAATTCATTTGAAGAAGAATGCGACTAAGGATGGGCAAAATATCTTCTATATTTCGAATTCAAAACTTGTTTCATTTCTTGTTTTAATTGTTTGCTAGTTTCGAGAGTCTTGTTTTGACTAAGAGCGTTTGTGCTCTTTATATACTCTCGTAAGACTCTTGTCGAGTTTTCATCTTTCTTTCAATCAAAACCCTTTCTAAGTAAAGATCATTTGTTCTTCGAACATCTTAGCTTGTTAGTGTGTCATATCTCACAAGCAAATCGATTCATTAGTGTGTCATATCTATTGAATCAACCGGTGAATCAAGAGACCATCCGCAATCTCTTGTGTGACCATTCGTTTCCATCCGTTCGTAATAGATCCGATCATTTGCAAAGAACTATCCGTTCCATTTCAGTCCAGAGAGTGTAGATCAACGGTTACTCCTTTCTAGGAGTGTATTAATATGGAGTGCTGAGACTAGAAATAGGAACTTGAGCCTCCTAAAGGAGGAATGAGAAGCATCCATTACTTGTTTACTCATTTCTTTGAAGAAACCTCAAAAGTCCCTATGAAGATTCGAAAAATGGGATTTCGTCTAGTAAACGGTCCAATTAAGACCCAAAACGGCAACATATGGCCAAAATGCTAAGAACGGACTGTTATTGAGTAAAATAGACAATATGGAGGGCTGAGACTAGAAATAGGAACTAGAGCCTCCTAAATAAGGAATGAGAAGCATCCAATACTTGTTTACTCATTTCTTTGAAGAAACCTCAAAAATCCCTATGAAGATTCGAAAAACGGGATTTCGTCCAGTAAACGGTCCAATTCATACCCAAAACGGCGACATGCGGATAAAATGTTATGAACGGACCGTTATTGAGTAAAACAGACAATATGGAGTGCTGAGACTAGAAATATGATCTAGAGCCTCCTAAAGGAGGAGTGAGAAGCATCCATTACATGTTTACTCATTTCTTTGAAGAAACCTCAAAGTCCCTATGAAGATTCCAAAAACGAGATTTCGTCTAGTAAACGGTCCAATTCATATCCAAAACGGCAACATAAGGCCAAAATGCTAAGAACGGACCGTTACTGAGTAAAACACACAATATGGAGTGATGAGACTAGAAATAGGAACTATAGCCTCCTAAATAAGGAATGAGAAGCATCCATTACTTGTTTACTCATTTCTTTGAAGAAACCTCAAAAGTCCCTATGAATATTCGAAAAACGGGATTTCGTTTAGTAAACGGTCCAATTCAGACCCAAAACAGCAACATGTGGCCAAAATGCTAAGAACAGACCGTTATTGACTAAAACACACAATATGGAGTGCTGAGACTAGAAATAGGTACTAGAGCCTCCAAAATAAGGAATGAGAAGCATCCATTACTTGTTTACTCATTTCTTTGAAGAAACCTCAAAAGTCCCTATGAAGATTCGAAAAACGGGATTTCGTCTAGTAAACGGTCCAATTCAGACCCAAAACGGCAACATGTGGCCAAAATGCTATGAACAAACCGTTATTGAGTAAAACATACAATATGGAGTGCTGAGACTAGAAATATGATCTAGAGCCCCCTAAAGGAGGAATGAGAAGCATCCATTACTTGTTTACTTATTTCTTTGATGAAACCTCAAAAGTCCCTATGAAGATTCGAAAAATGGGATTTCGTCTAGTAAATGGTCCTATGCACACCATAAACGGCAACATTTGGCCAAAACACTAAGAACGGACCGTTATTGAGTAAAACACACAATATGGAGTGATGAGACTAGAAATAGGAACTAGAGCTTCCTAAAGGACGAATGAGAAGCATCCATTACTTGTTTACTCATTTCTTTGAAGAAACCTCAAAAGTCCCTATGAAGATTCGAAACACGGGATTTCGTCTAGTAAACGGTCCAATTTAGACCCAAAACGACAACATATGGACAAAATGCTAAGAACGGACCGTTATTGAGTAAAACACACAGTATGGAGTGATGAGACTATAAATAGGAACTAGAGCCTCCTAAAGGAGGAATGAGAAGCATCTATTACTTGTTTAATCATTTCTTTGAAGAAACCTCAAAGTCCCTATGAAGATTCAAAAAACGGGATTTCGTCTAGTAAACGGTCCAATTCAGACCCAAAACGGCAACATGAGGCCAAAATGCTAAGAACGGACCGTTACTAAGTAAAACACACTATATGGAGTGATGAGACTAGAAATAGGAACTAGAGCCTCCTAAAGGAGGAATGAGAAGCATCTATTACTTGTTTAATCATTTCTTTGAAGAAACCTCAAAGTGCCTCTGAAGATTCAAAAAACGGGATTTCGTCTAGTAAACGGTCCAATTCAGACCCAAAACGGCAACATAAGGCCAAAATGCTAAGAACGGACCGTTACTGAGTAAAACACACAATATGGAGTGATGAGACTAGAAATAGGAACTAAAGCCTCCTAAATAAGGAATGAGAAGCATTCATTACTTGTTTACTCATTTTTTTTAAGAAACCTCAAAAGTCCCTATGAATATTCGAAAAACGGGATTTCGTCTAGTAAACGGTCCAATTCAGACCCAAAACAGCAACATGTTGCCTAAATGCTAAGAACGGACCTTTATTGAGTAAAACAGACAATATGGAAACATATTGAGCAATATCAAGAAGAAGCCACCGGAACGAAAGCTTGTAGCCGAGAGGAAGCAACCTATAGCCGATGGAAACTTGTGTGCGATGAAGAGAGCTAAAGCTAAGCTGTTGGAAAAAGATATGATTAAAATCTTTCTGATTTTTAATCAAGCCCAAGATGATTACACAAATGGGTATGTTACCCATTTGCACTCTTTTTCCCTTACCTTTGGTTTTATCCCAATGGGTTTTCCAAGGAAGGTTTTTAATGAGGCAAGTGGGTTCACATTTCACCAAGCCCATCTTGTTGTGATCATGCCTTGGCCCAGCATCAACAATTTCGTGGGTGACATGAAGAAAGCAAGGCCCATCTATTTCTATTTTCGTTTTTGTAACAAGGCCCATTTGTTTTAGAGTTTTTCCTTGTTGTTTTCTATTTAAACTCTTTGTTTTCTTTGTGGCAACTCATCCTGGAATGGATCATCAAACATTTATCAAATAAACTTTCTCTTATCAAAATCCAGCCACGAAAATCTCTAGTCTCTTTGAGAGTGATTCGTTGCCTTATGCAACATCTTTATCATCTCTCGTTTATCTCTTATGAGCGGTTCGTTGCTTAGGCAACATCTTCACCGTCTCTCTCTCTCAAAACCAGAAACTATTCCGCAAGTTTCTGTCTCTATCCAAGTCGAAATTCAGCTTCTTTGTGTCGATCTAAGGAGGTTCTTATTAAGTGGTATCAGAGCACCACATCGAAGCTTGGTAGTCTCTATCCTTTATCATTTTCGAATCTATTCTTAAATTTTTTTCTTTGCATTTTCGTGGCTGTTCATCTTCTTCTGTTGTGTCGAGTCTGTTCTTAATTTTTAGTTGTTTTTTTCGTGCATCTAGTTACTTGTTTAGGTTGTTTTCGTGTAGATCTATCCAAAAAAAATCAAATTTTTTTTTTTTTTAGGGTTTTAAGGTTTAGTGTGTCGATCTGTTCTTAGAAGTGTGTCTCTTCATTTTATGTGTTATGTGTGACGAGATTTGCTGTGTTTAGGTCATTATCAGTGTGTTCTAGATCGAGTGTGTCTCAGTTTGTTTAGTTGTGTTTCTAGTTTCTTTTCGAAGTGTTTTTATTTCAGTTTGTTTTAGATCGAGTATCTTATTTCTGTTTGTGTCTTGTTTGTGTGTTATTTTCGTGGGACTAGTTATTGGCTTGTTGCTGTGTTATTTGCAGGTACAAGATGGCTGACGTTGGAGGAAACAACAACAACAACATCGACAAAGTGTTTATGGAATCAATGATGGCTCGCCTAGATCGGATGATGAAACAACAAAGCGAAGAACGACATCAAAGACAACTTGAGGCTGAGCTAGCTGAGAAAGCTCATGTGATGTGTAAAAGATTAAAGGCCAGGAACCAACGGTTTGAAGCAAAAATGCAACAGCAGGCACGTGCAAAGGAAGAACCGAAGAGCGAACCATGGAGAAGCAAGCCGAGAGAACCTATGAGTGACAAGCTGAAACAGCCAAAGGGTTACGTTTCCACATTGTTTTCTCAGCCAAAACAGAAGAAAGATGTGCTAAAAATAGTGGAGAAGAAGAGCGTTCTCAGCCAAGACGTGTTGTGTAAACAAAAAGAAAAATCAGAACCACACAACAACTTTAAAACGAGCAGCAATGAGCAAGGTAAGTGTAACACCCCCGATCCGGTTTCCGGTCGAATCCGTCCGCGGAGCCGAACCGGGTGGCGCTACGAGTTAGGGGACAATCGCCGAGTCAATCTAGCCGAAGGTAACATCACATTACCGCCAACTAGATCGGCCCGGAGGTCGATCCCTGTCACCCTTTCCTCCCGACTGACGGCCTAAGGCTTTTCAACCCGTTCCGCAGTCGCGAGTTGTTTCAACCTGGACTAGGTCTAGTATCGTAAGAACCGAGGTTTTATGCACAAAAAGACGTACTTTATTAATCTTCTAAAATACTTTACAAAGCATAAGACTAATCTCGACGCGTCTTTTTCACAAAACCTTACATAATAAACACATAAAGGTTCTTACAAAAACACCGCAAATCTACTCTGGCCTGCCTAGTGTCCGATACCTTCCCTCTAGCCCTTACTACGGTTACCTGCGAGACAAAAATTGTATAATGTGCATTTCTACAAAATGCCCAGTGAGTTCAGGACCCTCTACACGCCCCCTGCATGTTAGTCCCCCACAACCCTATCCCCAGATAGCCGAAGCCTAAATGCTACAAGGAAAGCAATGCACATGCAAGCCTAGCAATCTGCACTTAAACCACGCATTCAACATGCAAGCAAGTTCTCTCCACAAGCAAGCAATCTAACAGCCTACTTATCACAAGTAAGCACAAGCGGAAGCTTAAACATTCAAATGACATGTGCTAATTACCTATTAGCCACATATCACAATCAACAAACAACATGCTAAATCCATCTAGCAATCAATCACGAAAATATGCAAAGTTCTTTATGCATAAAATTCAATAAGTTAGAGCGCTCCTAGATGCATCAACCACCCGCCGTCACCGTGGCTCTCCATGTCCGTTCACCACGAAGGATCCCGGACAATAGTCACCTATGATCTTGGTCCATCACGGACGTTGATCCACTGCGCCGTCGCGCACTTCCCGGCCATGGGTGCGACCCAAGTAACCATCCGAGATTTATCGTGGCGGTGGTTACTACATCGCTTACCTGATCTATATCCTAACCGGCATATAAATCATGCAACAATACATCCTTACCGGAATGTACCTTAAATCACACAATGAGTTATGGGAACACCTGTCACACATAACTACAACAAGCAGCAAATAAACACAAAACAGCCATAACAAATGGCTCACGTCTCTTTACTCGGGTCCATCTCTACATGGATCACGTATCACATGTAGATTACCCTTTCATTCAACCTAACTACCATGCATAGCCCTCCCGCCAATTGCATCCAGTTACAACAAAAATGCCCGAAGGCCACTCAACAAATAATAACAAAATTCCTAACCCGGAATTATCTTGCGTAGACCCCCGTCACACGCACATAATTTCAAGCATGAATTCCATTACTTAGCATCGTGTTATTTCTGTCGACGATGCCATGCCTAGGCGGTCAGCCTTGCGCACGCATTCCGACTAACACTTAGCTCAATTTCTTAGATTTACAACCTAGTAACATCTAAGTCCAAACGTAAATTAACCTCCCTCTAGTTAATAAACGCAACACAAAATGATGGAGTAAACATACTTTGTTTACTTCCCATCAAAACACGCAAACTTCATTTATAAATTAACCCCTATCCTTTAGGCAATTTATAAATCAAGCAAATGATAAGAACAACTCCCCGAGGTTCGTTCTTACCCAAAAACGCGAGTTAATAAGCGAAAACTACGCTACCGGAACTCACCTTAAACGTAAAGGAAGACTCTAGCTCTTGAACCACCTTGCTCCTAGCCAAGACTCCTTCCCTCGGTTAAATCCCCATGATTTAAGCCGACACAAAAATTCCCTCGGTTAAATCCTCCGCGATTTCGGCCATAGCCTTAACCGAAAAAATCTCCCTCGGGATCACTTCTCTCTCTAACTTTCTCTAAGCTTTCTAAGATTTCGAAATGATCTAAAACTAATGGGGGTTGGGTCCTATTTATAGCCTTTGCAAGTCTTGGGGACCAAGTTTCGTCCTTGCTTTCGATTGGTTGCCGTGGGCGGCGTTTCCGATTCGTCGCATGCGGCGGCGATCTCTCCCGGCGACATGTGTTCCGCCAAGCATGTGCCTGAGACTTGGGGACTAAGTTACAGACCTTTCCCTCGTCCGAAGGTTTCCCCGAAACTTATCCACTAAGTTTCCTTCTCCACGCGACATGTCGTGCTTTCGATTTGTCGTGCTTACTTGATTAGTCGTGCTTACTCGATTTGTCGTGCTTAACTCGAGATTTCCGCGGAATTTTTCCTTGGCGATCATATCATCGTTCATTCCCGGTTCCCAGCTAAACTTCTCGGCAAAAATCATTTCTCACCAAAATCTCTTTTCTCGGCTAAGAATTTCTCGCCTAAGGCCTTCTCCTCTAAGGACTTCTCGGCTAAAATTTCTTCCCGGCAATTTTTTCTTCTCTCGGCAAGATCTCCCTCAGCTGGAATTTCCCTTTTCCCTGGGAAAGTCTCCCTCAGCTGGATTTTTCCCCGGCTTGGCAAAAATCCCCTCAGCATAAATCATCTCTCGGCTAAAACCTTTGCCGTGTCCATAAATTTGATCAGGCTTGATCAAATTAAATTCTGATTCGACCAAAGTGCTTCTTTTGGTCTCGTCTTGTAGAAAATATTTTCCCTCAGAAAAAAATATTTTCTCCCCGGATAGAATTTCCACCTAGGCGAAATTCTTACCGGCTCCATAACTTAGATTCTACGTAATCAAAATTATTTTTGCTTCGACAAAAACGTTTCTTTTGGCCTGCTCTTGATGAATCCATCTTCCCTCAGTCGATTCTTCAACTTTCATTTTTCCTCGATTCTTCCCTCGACCTTTCTAGTGAAAACTTTTTCTAGTTCCGTCTCGTCTAAAGTTCTTCTTTCACCAAGTCCTTGAAGAATCTTCTCTCTCTTGGTCATAATTCCAACTTGGAATTTTCTCGACCATCTTCTCATACAGGTTATTACAGTAAGTGTCTAAACTCAGTTTCATTTTATAAAACTGATCTGTTTGCTCATGATACAGGAAAAACAAGTTTGAACTCTACTCATTCTGGAAATAAGGAGATTAACGTGTGTGATGAGCTGAAACATATTTCAAGCAAGAGTCTTACGGTTCAAAAATAAAGGCGTGCAAAGCAAAGAAATTTTGCCTATTCACTATATCTCTGTTGTGAAGGCTGACACAGGAGATGAACCAAAGGAGCTAGCACCCATCCGTGAAGAAGAAAATCAGCTTAAAACATGTCAAAAAAATTCGATCTATCGATCCTTTCTCCCCGAGTGCAAAATGGTGAATTACTTGCAAAGGCTGAGGGATGAGCAAAAACTTCGAATTTCTACTGAATGAAATGATATTCATCGACCAAGTGACCATTTTGAAGATACTGGTCGAGACAGAATTCGATTTGGACAAGTATTTGACATACTTCCTTTGAAAATCCCATCCGATGTCCTAACCTTCAAGAAGAAGCCTGTTGAGCTAAAGAAGCATCATAATCGTCTAATCTCGTTTGAGGCAGATTATGTTTTGCTTCACAAATCACAAACCGGAGCCAAAGGAGATCAAATCGGCCATGGAGAAAGAATAAGAATTGAGGAACCTTTGAAACTTGTGGAACCTACCTATGCTGATTATACAGATGCTATGAAGGACGAACCATTTCATATCCCAGCACAGATCAACTCCAAAACCTACAAAACAAGCTTGCAAGGTGAGTATTCTTTCATTTTAATCTTTAAGAATTCTAACTTGGCTTGTTTGCGTGCAGATGGTCCTGATTTGAGGACAAATCCTTTTCAACTGGGGGATGATGATGTGATATTGAGCAATATCAAGAAGAAGTCACCGGAACGAAAGCTTGTAGCCGAGGGGAAGCAGCTCATAGCCGAGGGAAACGTGTGTGCGACAAAGAGAGCTAAAGCTAAGCTGTTGGAAAAAGATGTGATTAAAATCTTTCTGATTTTTAATCAAGCCAAAGATGATTACACAAATGGGTATGTGACCCATTTGCACTCTTTTTCCCTTACCTTTGGTTTATCCCAAAGGGTTTTCCAAGGAAGGTTTTTAATGAGGCAAGTGGGTTCACATTTCATCAAGCCCATCTTGTTGTGATCATGCCTTGGCCCAGCAACAACAATTTCGTGGGTGACATGAAGAAAGCAAGGCCCATCTATTTCTATTTTCGTTTTTGTAACAAGGCCCATTTGTTTTAGGGGTTTTCCTTGTTGTTTTCTATTTAAACTCTTTGTTTTCTTTGTGGCAACTCATCCTGGAATAGATCATCAAACATTTATCAAATAATCTTTCTCTTATCAAAATCCTGCCACGAAAATCTCTAGTCTCTTTGAGAGTGATTCGTTGTCTTGTGCAACATCTTTATCATCTCTCGTTTATCTCTTATGAGCGTTTCGTTGCTTAGGCAACATCTTCACCGTCTCTCTCTCTCAAAACCAGAAACTATTCCGCAAGTTTCTGTCTCTATCCAAGTCGAAATCCAGCTTCTTTGTGTCGATCTAAGGAGGTTCTCATTACTAATACTTGTCAAAATCACTCAAACTCTTCTTTATTCTCTTATCTCTAGCTTATTGATCCTAGATCTGCCTCTCTCTCTATGTACACAAACTCTAAGTGTTGTGTTATTCTGGGCAGATCTAAGCCTCTCTAAGCTTCATATTAGAGAGGAAGAAGAAAGGCAAGGCCGAAGTCATCAAGACAAGACCGAAAACCACCTCAAGAGCGTGCATTATCAGGGGCGTGCAAAACACGGGTTGTGCAAAACACGGGTTTTGCACAACACACAAGATGCACAAGAGTGTGAATCAAGGAAAACATTCTGTGCAAAGTTGGGGACAAATAATGTCTATGCAAAGCTCGGGATCAGAAGAGGGACATGTGAAGAAGTCTAACCTAGAGAAGGGAGGACGAAAACAGTGGTCCCCCCCCCCTTGTGGTCCTCCATTAGTTTGAATTTGAAATAGTCACATGTGACCATGTTGGACCACAAGCTTTGTCCTCATCCTCATGTGTCACTTTCTGTCTTGTATAATGTGCTAGGGCTTCCATGCCATTGTTTTCTCTTTAAATAGAGATGTAATGTGCTCATTATCAATAACAAAAATAATATACAAGTTCTCTCTTCTTAATTTCGTGGGTTCCTCTCTCTCTCTCCTTGTGCATAATTCAATATACACAATGTAGAGTGTTTGTAGAGTCATGATTTAAGGGCTGCCTTAAGGCAGCCTAATACATGTCAAAATCACTCAAACTCTTCTTTATTTTTTATCTCTAGCTTATTGATCCTAGATCTGCCTCTCTCTCTAAGTACACAAACTCTAAGTGTTGTGTTATTCTGGGCAGATCTAAGCTTCATACTAGAGCTGTTTCACGGTTTAACATGTGTTCAATGTGTGGAGACAATCACAAGTTGATTGTCTCTACTCTCTCTTGAGATCGAGTTTCTGTTTTGTGATGAGCAATCTCTCATAAAATCTAACATGGTATCAGAGAATCCTTTCTTGGTGATTCTTTAAACTCGTTTCTCAAGAGAAGACAATGAAGAGAAAGAAATGGTGGCTGGGTGAAGGAGAAAGAAAGCCTTGATAAACCCACAGATTCTTAAGCACCTTCCCTCGGGAATGGAAACACTTAGATCCTGGTTCTTGGTACTTACTCTCTCATCCTCTCTAAGCTCCATCCCAATCTCCAAGTCATCTCTTATTTCATGTTAAAAACGTTTTTGGACAGTGAGGAGTAATGAAATGGAGGTTGTGGTGAAGAACCATTCTTTAAGCTCCATTCAATCTCTTAGTCACTTGTTTTCATGTTAAAAACGTTTTTGGACAGTGAGGAGAAAAGAAATGGAGGCTGTGGTGAAGAACCATTCTTTAAAGCCCCATTCAATCTCTTAGTCACAAGAAATGGTGGCTGTGGTGAAGAACCATTATTTAAGCCCCATTCTCATCTCTGTTTGTTTTACAGAGTATTAAAGGGGAGAGAACCATGGTAAAGCTTTACTCTTATGAGTAGGGATGTTAATTCGGGTAGAAAAGCCCGGCCCGGCCCAAGCCCGAGTTGAGCCCGCCTAGTTTGAGCCCGAGCCCGAGTTGAGACCGTGAAAAGAGTACCCGAAATGAGCATGCCCGTTTTAAGTCCGGGTAGTTCGGGTCACCCACGGGTACCCGAGTTAGTTTTTTTTTTTTTTTNTTGTTTTTTTTTTTTTTTTGTTGACTTGTATATTTTTTTGGTTTTTATAAGTTTGTATTCGATATTTTTTCTACAGATTAACAAATGGATTCGATATTTGAATTGCCCTTTTGAAAAAAGTTAACAAAATTCAGTTCTTTCTTTTTGCAGCAACAATTAGTATCTTAGCTCCACGAGTGTTAAACAAAAAGTAAGCTAATAAAAACATATAACATACAAACTTTAACATCAAAAGCAACATCTAAACTCCAACATCAAAAGCAACATCAACAAAAACATAAATCATGAAGATATGAGTTAGTAAAACAAAAACAACAAGTTTCATAGATAAATACAAGTGAATCTCAGGTTCTCGAACTACTTGCCGTCTTTGTAGCATCCTCCTTTTCATCATCAAAATAATCTTCAATATCACCTAAATCATGAAGATATGAGTTAGTAAAAAAAAGAATTGAATTAGATAAGTAAGAGAATACATATTCTTGATGTTTTACCTTCAAAATCTGCATAACCTCGTAACCAGTTACGAGTGCAAAGGAGAGCTTGAACATTTCTTGGAAGGAGACGGTTTCTGAAAGGGCTCAACACACGGCCTCCAATGCTGAAAGCGGACTCCGATGCAACTGTGGTGATCGGTATGCTAAGCAAATCCCGAGCAAGAGCAGCTAAATCACCATAACGCTGTCCATTGTCCTTCCAATAGCTCAAGACATCTATATCCGCAAATGATTTCATCTCTATCCGAGGCTCATCCAAATAAATATCTAAATTGGATCTTGCATTATCTAAACAAGGATCCAAGTTCCTCTCAAGCTCAAAGAGATCCTATTATAGAAATATACTAAGTTAGACATATAAAGATTATTTAAGATTTAGTAATGTCAAAATGAGAAATGAGAAAACACTTACATATAGGGATGTTAATTCGGGTAGAAAACACTTACAATGTTTCAATCTTTTTATTTTTTTTGCCTAAAACTTGTTTCTTTCTACTCCCCCTCACAGCGTTTAAAACATTCCACAGTCGTTCACAATACGTTATTGCACAACAAGAGGTAATTTAACCATGGAATCAGTTTTGAGCTTTGCTTATTATTATTACACTTTGTAATTCACTATTTCTCTCATCTTCTCAACAGAGAGCTTTGGATGGTGTGGCACGGACCAAGGAACTGATAAGGAAGAAGGAGGAGAGGTTGAAAGTTCTGGAGAAGAACAGAGAGGAGGTGAGTTAGTTTCTTTGTGCATTTTTAGAAGAAACAAAAATAAAGACAAGGTTTTCTTGTGTGTTTAACATCATCATTCCTTCCTCCCTCCCTCTTTTATGTTGCAGGCTTGGGGAAAGAAGGATATGGAAACCTAATGGGTCGCAAGTGAAGATGCTAAAACTAATATGTTTATGTTCTTATGTTTGTTTGTTATGTTTTGGGTTGATTATCCAATTAGTATGTGGATGCTGTTGCGTGGATCATTCTCCAATTATGTTGGTTTTTTTGTGCAAAAACTTAGAAAAGGAGTCAATGCTCGATTATCAGATGTCTGTAGCATACGACAACTGTGAGTCACTAATAGCATTATCCGTACAAGATTCAGTTCTAAGAGATTCAGTTGTTAGTGAATTGCATAAAAACAACAAGGGAATGTCACATGTATTATCAGCTAGCCACGCAAATTGTAAAACAAAGATTCTACCATTGTTAACAAGAGATTTAGGCTCTCTTTTTTTAGGGGATGGAGCTTCGATCACTGTCACAAGATATTTGGTATTAGATTCATTGAATATATATTCTTACAATCAAAATCCAACATTTTGCAAACAGAACACATACATTCAGCATCTTGACATGTTAACGATTAAATTCTGCCTCGCTATATTGCCGTAAAATCTATCCTCCATCCATCCCATAATGTTTTCACGGCAGAGAAGACTGACCAATGCATCCACCTCCTACACCACATTTTTTTTTCAAGACAAGAACTTTTGCACCGTGTTGAAAAAGAACCTAGCTTTAGTAGTTGGAATTTCGAAAGAAGCTAGGCTAAACGAGTTGTAAGAAGATCAAAGATCAATGTATTTTTGAAGGATTACTGTTTCATAGCTTTTATGACCAATTATGGACCATGTTCTCAATGGGAGTACATCGTTATTTATAGGAAGATTAAAACGGTGAATTAGAGATATTTTATGTAATAGGTCGTACAGTCGGGCACAATAGGTCGTACAGTTGGGCATGGCAAACTGGCCGACCTTTATTCAGTAGGCTCGGTGGCGATTTCCCCAATTTCCAATAGGTCGTACGACTGAGCTTAATTAATGGGCTCAGTAGGCTTTGGTCGTTTGATGGGCCGATCTTGATTCGGGAGGAGCCTTAAGAGGGATGCGTAGCCCGCCTCCAACGGTGACGACGAAGGTAGAAGATGCACCGTTTAATGACTCTAGTTCAGTGGTTAGTTCACAAACTCTTTAAAAAAATCAAATTTCTTGTGTGTAACATTTTATAAAATATTAGTAAAATATTTTTCAACTTTTATTTTGATATATATTCAAATCAAATATAATAAATTATAGTGAAAAATATAGCAAGATTTCGAATATAATTTGTTTTTGTAAATATATATGGATTGATCATTATTTAAAAATATATAATATTAACAATAATTAAAAAACTAAATAGTAAATAACTTCTTTAATGGGAAATATATACTTTCTAAATTCTCATCAATAATTTTCAAATACAATTAAATAATATGAACTAGGACTTAACCCGCCCTAATTATAGCGTGCAATATTTTTTTTTAAAGAAATTATTTTGAAATTTAAGAAAATTTACTTTTATTTGAATTTTATAATATGTCTAACTCATGATTATATATAGAGTTGTCAAACAGAATAATTTGTCTATTTAACCCGTTTNCAAAAACATAAATATCATAAATCCCAAGTTTCATAGATAAATACAACTGAATCTCAGGTTCTCGAACTACTTGCCGTCTTTGTAGCATCCTCCTTTTCATCATCAAAATAATCTTCAATATCACCTAAATCATGAAGATATGAGTTGGTAAAAAAAAGAATTGAATTAGATAAGTAAGAGAATTCTTGATGTTTTACCTTCAAAATCTTCATAACCTCGTAACCAGTTACGAGTGCAAAGGAGAGCTTGAACATTTCTTGGAAGGAGACGGTTTCTGAAGGGGCTCAACACACGGCCTCCAATGCTGAAAGCGGACTCCGATGCAACTGTGGTGATCGGTATGCTAAGCAAATCCCGAGCAAGAGCAGCTAAATCACCATAACGCTGTCCATTGTCCTTCCAATAGCTCAAGACATCTATATCCGCAAATGATTTCATCTCTAACTGAGGCTCATCCAAATAAATATCTAAATTGGATCTTGCATTATCTAAACAAGGATCCAAGTCCCTCTCAAGCTCAAAGAGATCCTATTATAGAAATATACTAAGTTAGACATATAAAGATTATTTAAGATTTAGTAATGTAAAAATGAGAAATGAGAAAACACTTACATAGTTCACATCATCTTCCAATCGTGATTCAGTGAGAAGCTCAAGTTGAGTTTGTGTAGCTGAAGATGATGGAGCCCAAGGCTTGGTCTTGTATTCTTCATACAACAACCTCAATTTCTCCTTAACAACTTCAATCTTTTTCTCAAAAGTAGTAGGATCTACTTGGTCATTAGCTGATTTGAGTATCTGTACCTTCAACCTTGGATCCAGAACAGCTCCCATAGCTAATATGACAATGTACTCCTCCCAATACTTATCAAACTTGAGTTTCATCTTCTTAGCCATACTCTCCACATCGATATCACCACAATCAGAATATTTCATCAGCAATGTCTCAATTTTCCACACTTGAATGAAATACACATTAGTTGTAGGATATTTAACTCCAGAGAAATATGTTGTGATGATACTAAAAGGCTTCAGGATTGCACAAATCTTTTCACCACGATCCCACTCATCCTCTAAAGGCAACCATTTGTAATTTTTATCACATATTTGCAGGCTACTGAATGCCTTGCGGAATCTCAAAGCTCGAACAAGCATGTCATATTTTGAATTCCATCTTGTAGGTATATCTAAAGACAATCCAGCTCCACCCTTAATCCCTGCACTCTGAGCACAAGCTGCAAAAGCATCTATCCTTGATGTAGATCCTTTCACATACTTCACACTCTCTCTGATATTCTCCACAAGACTATTGGCCAACTCCAATCCTTCTTTCACAATAAGATTCAAAATATGTGCACTACATCTAACATGGAAGAAATCACCACCACACAACAACCCATTGGGACTAATCATCTGAAGACGATGCTTAAGAATCCTTTGCATACTATCATTGTTTAAGGCATTGTCCAGAGTGAGTGTAAAAACTTTCTTCTCTAATCCCCACTCTATCATGCAACCAAGAACTTTACTTGCTAATTCTGCACCAGTATGTGGTGGTTTCATCTCACAGAAAGCCAGAATTTTACTATTCAACCTCCAACTATCATCTACATAATGAGCAGTAAGACAAATATAACCATCATAGTTGTGTGAGATGTCCACAAATCTGATGTAAAGGATACTCTGCCCTTGTGTTCTGCGAATAGCTTTTTCTGCTTTCCCTTTTCAATCTCATATTTCCTAAACACATCAGCTCCAGCTGTTTGCCTACATATATGTTGAACATTCGGGTTCAAATACTTATCCCTCGCCCTAACCTTTTCATATTCAACATATCTAAATGGCAAATCATGATAGATGATAGTTTCACTGATCATCTCGCGATCCACTTTGGGATCATACTACCTATCTTCACCAAACTCAGGAGGTCTAACCAAGCAACTTCTTAAATGACGTTTCAAAGCAGATGTTCCTTGACCAGGTTCTACTATCAACTTCTTACCACAATGTATGTATCCACCCCTTTTTTTACCATCTGGTCCTAATTCCCCTAATCCAAACTCCTTCCAAACATCAGCTTTTAAACGTTTGTTAGTATCGTATACCGTTTGAGAAGGCCGAGTATGATGACTTTCGCTTTGTTCTCTTACTCCTTGAGTTTGTGTTTCACCATCTTCATGCGTTTCCATGTACTCATTATCATCCTCAAATTGTGAATCCATTTTGGAAAACAAAAAGTTAAACACACAAGTCAACACAAATTTCAAATATTGTTAGCAAATTTCAAATATTGTTAACTAAGACCGCCCAATCAGAGGTTTCGAATTGGAATTCTAAAATAACATGATGCAGGATAATTATGGTAAATGGTGCAAAATCAATAAAAGCAGAGATTTCACTGATTTTGTTTCTTCTTCTTACTTGAGACCAGTAAGAGATCCAGATGCTGCAGATCTCGTAGTTTATGTGAGAGACACACGGTCTCTGGTGCCCAGGATCTGTATTAGGTCTATCTCTTTGGCTGAAACTACGACGTTTTAGGACGTTTTAGGTGTGATTTTGTTTTTAAAAAAATCAGTGGGTACCCAGTACCTGATCGGGTATACCCATCTGGGTCTGTAGATATAAAAGCCTGCCCGTTTTGAGCCCGAATTTTTCTAGGCAAAAAAAATAAAGCCCGCGGGCTTACTATTCCATACAGGTCCCGGGTACCCATCGGGCTTTTACCCATTTTTAACATCCCAACTTATGAGCATAAAGCCTTGATGAATCCAAGTCCCCTTGTTTTCTTTGAAATAGCAAAGGAAGAGAGCCTTGGTCTGCTGTACTCTTAAGAGTAACAAGCATGAGGCCTTGATGGATCCAAACTCCTTGTTATTCTGCTACAGTCATGAAAAACACCAAAATCATTTGATTCTTGGCTGTTCTTGGCTGCATTTGCTTCCGCTCATATTCTGGTTACTCATTCTGATTCTCTCAAATTCTGGTTACTCATTATGGTTACTTATTCTCTGGTTACTCATTCTGGTTACTTATTCTCTTGTTACTCATTATGGTTACTTATTCTCTGGTTACTCATTCTGGTTACTTATTCTGGATACTTATACTTTTGATTTGCTTGTAGTCTCAAGAAGACATGACAAGTATAATCTGTGAAGCACATGTTTGGAACTAGAACCGGTGGCCATCAGATACCACTAGATATTCCCACCTAGTCAACCTGGCTGACTTGAAGATGGTGGACCCAAAAGAGGCTGACCTAAAGATAGCAGACCTAGAAGGTGGCTTTGGTGGAGCCTCTAGTGAAGAATGAATCTGGTGGAATACGTTGAATCAGTCCAAGGCAATGGTGCTAGTGTGAAGTTGCTGGACACTAGATCGGATGTGCATTGCACAAGGTTTCTAGGTTCAAAACTAGATCGGATGCGCATTGCACAAGGTTTCTAGGTTCAAAAGTAGATCGGATGTGCATTGCACAAGGTTTCTAAGCTCAAAAGATGGTTTTAAACCATGAGCAAGTAAAGATTGCGGGGGAGCTCAAACCGCATCTAAGAATCTTCTTCAAAGGCTACTCTCTAAACTCTTTTCCCAATATTTTTTTTATTAATTTCATTACCTAATTAAGAGTCCACAAATTGATAAATATTGATTCTCTCATTTGCAAACTCAAGTTTTATCTATGTGTTTCTTAAAACCCCACGACATATACTTTTAAAATTTTTCTTTAAATCATGAAGGTTTAAAAGAGAGGAGGAATGCGTGGACATTCTCAAAAGAAGCTCTAGATGAAATGAAGAGGTCCATAAGAAGAGAATTCAAGTCAAGAAGGGCTAAAGGAATGGAAACACTTGGGAGAAAGGAGCCGGTTCAATCATTTTATTTTAAACCGGAATTAAAGCTACATCAAGCACCGTGAAGACTATACTCTTTTTCCCTTAACAAAGTTTTATCCCAAGAGGTTTTCTTTGTTAAGGTTTTTAATGAGGTAGTCATTCGCGTGTTGCAAGCTTGGCCTTTGGTCCTTTTGGCGTCCCGACGACCAATCTTGCGGGGGAGTATTAGAGAGGAAGAAGAAAGGCAAGGCCGAAGTCATCAAGACAAGGCCGAAGACCACCTCAAGAGCGTGCATTATCAGGGGCGTGCAAAACACAGGTTGTGCAAAACACGGGTTGTGCAAAACACGGGTTTTGCACAACACACAAGATGCACAAGAGTGTGAATCAAAGAAAACATTCTGTGCAAAGTTGGGGACAAATAATGTCTATGCAATGCTCGGGATCAGAAGAGGGACGTGTGAAGAAGTCTAACCTAGAGAAGGGAGGACAAAATTAGTGGTCCCCCCCCCCTTGTGGTCCTCCATTAGTTTGAATTTAAAATAGTCACATGTGACCATGTTGGACCACAAGCTTTGTCCTCATCCTCATGTGTCACTTTCTGTCTTGTATAATGTGCTAGGGCTTCCATGCCATTGTTTTCTCTTTAAATAGAGATGTAATGTGCTCATTATCAATAACAAAAATAATATACAAGTTCTCACTTCTTAATTTCGTGGGTTCCTCTCTCTCTCCTTGTGCATAATTCAATATACACAATGTAGAGTGTTTGTAGAGTCACGATTTAAGGGCTGCCATAAGGCAGCCTAATACTTGTCAAAATCACTCAAACTCTTCTTTATTCTCTTATCTCTAGCTTATTGATCCTAGATCTACCTCTCTCTCTAAGTACACAAACTCTAAGTGTTGTGTTATTCTGGGCAGATCTAAGCTTCATACTAGAGCTGTTTCACGGTTTAACATGTGTTTAATGTGTGGAGACAATCACAAGTTGATTGTCTCTACTCTCTCTTGAGATCGAGTTTCTGTTTTGTGATGAGCAATCTCTCATAAATTCTAACAGCCAAAATGCTATGAACGGACCGTTATTGAGTAAAACAGACAATATGGAGTGCTGAGACAAGAAATATGATCTAGAGCCCCCTAAAGGAGGAATGAGAAGCATCCATTACTTGTTTACTCATTTCTTTGAAGAAACCTCAAAGTCCCTATGAGATTCGAAAAACTGGATTTCGTCTAGTAAACGTCCAATTCCGAGCCAAAACGGCAACATAAGGCCAAAACACTAAGAACGGACCGTTATTGAGTAAAACACACAATATGGAGTGATGAGACTAGAAATAGGAACTTGAGCCTCCTAAAGGATGAATGAGAAGCATCCATTACTTGTTTACTCATTTCTTTGAAGAAACCTCAAAAGTTCCATTGAAGATTAGAAACACGGGATTTCGTCTAGTAAACGGTCCAATTTAGACCCAAAACGACAACATATGGCCAAAATGCTAAGAACGGACCGTTATTGAGTAAAACACACAATATGGAGTGATGAGACTAGAAATAGGAACTAGAGCCTCCTAAAGGAGGAATGAGAAGCATCTATTACTTGTTTAAACATTTCTTTGAAGAAACCTCAAAGTCCCTATGAAGATTAAAAAAACGGGATTTCGTCTAGTAAACGGTCCAATTCACACCGAAAACGGCAACATATGGCCAAAATGCTAAGAACGGACCGTTATTGAGTAAAACACACAATATGGAGTGCTGAGATTAGAAATAGGAACTTGAGCGTCCTAAAAGAGGAATGAGAAGCATCCATTACTTGGTTACACATTTCTTTGAAGAAACCTCAAAGTCCCTATGAAATTCGAAAAACTGGATTTCGTATAGTAAACGGTCCAATTCAGAGCCAAAACGACAACATAAGGCCAACACGCTAAGAACTGACCGTTATTGAGTAAAACACACAATATGGAGTGATGAGACTAGAAATAGGAACTAGAGCCTCCTAAAGGAGGAATGAGAAGCATCCATTACTTGTTTACTCATTTCTTTGAAGAAACCTCAAAAGTCCCTATGAAGATTCGAAACACGGGATTCCGTCTAGTAAATGGTCTAATTCAGACCCAAAAGAGCAACATAAGGCCAAAATGCTAAGAACGGACCGTTATTAAGTAAAACACACAATATGGAGTGATGAGACTAGAAATAGAAACAAGAGCGTCTTAAATAAGGAATGAGAGGCATCCATTACTTGTTTACTCATTTCTTTGAAGAAACCTCAAAAGTCCCTATGAAGATTCGAAAAACGGGATTTCGTCTAGTAAACGGTCCAATTCAGACCCAAAATGGCAACATAAGGCCAAAATGCTAAGAACATACTGTTATTGAGTAAAACAGACAATATGGAGTGATGAGACTAGAAATATTATCTAGACCCTCCTAATGAAGGAATGAGAAGCATCCATTACTTGGTTACTCATTTATTTGAAGAAACCTCAAAAGTCATTATGAAGATTGAAAAAATGGGATTTCGTCTAGTAAACGGTCCAATTCAGACCCAAATCGGCAACATATGGCCAAAATGGTAAGAACGGACCGTTATTGAGTAAAACACACAATATGGAGTGATGAGACTATAAATAGGAACTAAAGCCTCCTAAATAAGGAATGAGAAGCATCCATTACTTGTTTACTCATTTCTTTGTAGAAACCTCAAAAGTCCCTATGAAAATTCGAAAAATGTGATTTCGTCTAGTAAACGGTCCAATTCAGACCCAAAACGGCAACATATGGCCAAAATGCTAAGAACGGACCGTTATTGAGTAAAACACACAATATGGAGTGCTGAGATTAGAAATAGGAACTTGAGCCTCCTAAAAGAGGAATGAGAAGCATCCATTACTTGTTTACTCATTTCTTTGAAGAAACCTCAAA
>PKML01043629.1:253329-274558 GCA_002933935.1 Eutrema yunnanense
CTCCCATTTTGCATGAGAGATTGTTCTGGAAATCTATTGAGATAACGAAGAATTTGGCATTGGGATCCTTCGGGCTCGTTTCTGGATATGGACTCGGTATGTGGTTAGAGATGATAAGTTACAATGTTTCAATTTCTTTTTTTTTTGGCCTAAAACTTGTTTCTTTCTCCTCCCCCTCACAGCGTTTAAAACATTCCACAGTCGTTCACAATACGTTATTGCACGACAAGAGGTAATTTAACCATGGAATCAGTTTTGAGCTTTGCGTATTATTACACTTTGTAATTCACTATTTTTCTCATCTTCTCTACAGAGAGCTTTGGATGGTGTGGCACGGACCAAGGAACTGATAAGGAAGAAGGAGGAGAGGTTGAAAGTTCTGGAGAAGTAAAGAGAGGAGGTGAGTTAGTTTCTTTGTGCATTTTTAGAAGAAACAAAAATAAAGACAAAGGGACGGTTTTCTTGTGTGTTTAACATCATCATTCATGGAGACCTAATGGGTCGCAAGTGAAGATGCTAAAACTAATATGTTTATGTTCTTATGTTTGTTGGGTTGATTATCTAATTAGTATGTGGATGCTGTTGCGTGGATCATTCTCCAATTATGTTGTTTTTTTGTGCAAAAACTTAAAAAAGTAGTCAATGCTCGATTATCAGATGTCTGTAGCTTATACATCCACGACAACTGTGAGTCACTAATAGCATTATCCGTACAAGATTCAGTTCTAAGAGATTCAGTTGTTAGTGAATTGCATAAAAACAGCAAGGGAATGTCACATTTATTATCAGCTAGCCACGCAAATTGTAAAACACAGATTCTACCATTGTTAACAAGAGATTTAGGCTCTCTCTTTTTTAGGGGATGGAGCTTCGATCACTGTCACAAGATATTTGGTATCAATGATTCATTGAATATATATTCTTACAATCAATATCCAATATTTTGCAAACAGAACACTTACATTCAGCATCTTGACATGTTAACGATTAAATTCTGCCTCGCTATATTGCCGTAAAATCCATCCTCCATCCATCCCATAATGTTTTCACGGCAGAGAAGACTGACCAATGCATCCACCTCCTACACCACATTTTTTTTTCAAGACAAGAACTTTTGCACCGTGTTGAAAAAGAACCTAGCTTTAGTAGTTGGAATTTCGAAAGAAGCTAGGTTAATAACTAGGGGCACATTGCAGCCCCAGGACTCCAAACTGCTCCTGCTGAAGTTACTTGAATGAAATAAGTCAAATCACAATATAATGAAAGCGCAAGAGCTGCTGAGACAGGAACTGTAACAGAATCTGACACAGAGTTTTCTTTCAAGGATATTTTACTAGCCAATCTTTTAAGTAACCATACAAGTTCAACTCAAAACGATCTACAACAAGCTCAAAACACACCTTGACTTGTCTAGCTAGCCTCACACGTTTAAGGATCTATACACGATCCAAGAACCCCTTAGATAAACCCTGTAGCATCTTAGCTTTGATTTCTTACAAGACAATCACTCGCCCTATGCTAAGAATTCTCTATGTGTTGTGTTAGCCTCATACAAAGGCCACGCCCCTCTATTTATACACAATAGATCACGGCCAATACAAGCCTACCACGTTCAACTAAAGATCTCAACCAATCTCTAGCAATAAGTCACATTCCTATTTTTTAGGCTAAGATTTAGGAAATGTTCCTTATCTCCAATATACTAAGGAATCCTCTCCAAGATACTCTTCCAGCTCAGCTACAACTTCCTGGTGCATCCACGTGGCTTCACAAGCTCGATCCAAGTCATCTCCCTTGTTCCAAGTCGTCCAATGCCTTGAGCTGCTCGCCTGTATCACTTCCTGTACTACTTCTCAACTGGTACAGGAGATGCCTCAGCCCAGTGCATCTTCAATATATTCACTTATGGGTCTAATCCATAAGCCCAATCCAAGCCCATAACTTCTGCTCCTCGTCATTAGTCACACATCTGCTTGCCTGTATCATTTCCTGAGCTACTTCAGCGACTGCTTCAGAAGCTGCATCTTCAATCTCCCCCTTTTTAGCTTTGTGTGTCTCTCAAGCACCTGAGTAACAACGATCTCCTTGACTCCCCCAGAATCTCTGATTTGGTTACTCCCCCACAATTCTTATCTCCCCCTGCTTGTGAGCACACATAAGTTAAAAACACATGCACTTGAAGCAGTATGCATACTTAGCTCGACACAGCTATTTCGACTTCAATTGAAGCATCTCTTTGAAGTTAATTTGAACTCCACGGGTTTTCCTCCCTTCGGTCACATCCCCGATCACATCAGATAGTGAGTGATTCCGATGAACTCGCTGTATCACCTCATGTTCTGAATCAGTCTGTTCTGAAGCTTGTTGTATTACTCCCTGTTCTGAGACAGAACCAGACTGGTCTTCTGAAATAGTAAGCTTCTTTGATTCATCACATTCTGAGTCGCTGTCTGTACTAAGCCAATTCCACTTCGGGAGATAATACTCATCGAACACCACATGAACCGTCTCCATGACCATATCAGTTTGAGTGTTGTACACTCTGAAGGCTGTACTACTTCCTGAGTAGCCCAGAAACATCCCTTCATCACTCCTTCCATTGAACTTTCCTTGATGATCCTTGTCATTCAAGATGTAGCATTTGCATCCAAATACATGAAAGTAGCTCAGGTTAGGCGTCTTCCCTTTCCACAACTCATATGGAGTCTTAATGGTCCCTTTCCTAACATAGACCCTGTTAATGATGTAGTACGATGTGTTTAATGCTTCTGCCCAGAACTTTTCAGGTACGTTGTTGCCATGTATCATTGCTCTGGCCATCTCTAGAAGAGTTCTAATCTTCCTCTCTACAACCCCATCATGTTGTGGTGTTCTTGAATCCGAAAGATGATGTACGATTCCATGATTTTCACAAAACATCTTCATAGACTCACTTTGAAATTCATCACATCGTCTGCTGCGAATCCTCTTGATTCCTCCTTTTTCATTGATCATATGAAGTGCCCATATTCGGAAGCTATCGGCTATCTCAGATTTTTTACGAATAAATCTGACCCAAGTGACTCTGGAGTAGTCATCCACCAGAACGAGCACATACCTCTTGCCGGCTAGGCTGTCAACTTGCATTGTCATCAAATCCATGTGAACCAAATCCAACACTGCTTTTGTTTGCACATTTGGCACATCCTTATATTGAACTTTTACATGCTTTCCTTTGTAGCACGAATCACACACCATCTTGTTTTCTTCCTTGATCTGAGGCACACCTCTAACTATTTCTTCATCAACAAGAGTAGTTAGAGTCCTTACATTCATGTGACCAAGTCGCTGGTGCCACAGATTGATATCATTCTTTGCATTGTAGCACTTGTACCCTCTTTTGAGCTTCTTGATATTTTGCAGGTTGCTTTGTGTACATGTTATGTGTCGTGAGCAGCTACTGTCATCATGTTCATCTTCTACAATGACCATATTGCACCCGAAACTAAGTCTTGAAGTACCCCTTGGTATTTTTCTTGTGGATGTCTGAAATCCATGTCCTGTAGTACCACTTGATGTACTTCTTGTCTGTTGCAGATCGTACTTCATGTTTGCATGTTGCAGGTCAGACTTCGTGTTTGTCTGTTGCATATTAGAATTCTTGGTTTCTTGTACCAGATCAAACTTCTTGGTTTCCTGTACCAGATCAAACTTCTTAGTTTCCTGTAGCAGATCAGACTTCCTGTAGCAGATCAGACTTCCTGTTTTCCTGTAGCAGATCAGACTTCCTCACCCATATCTGATTCCGAAAACCATTCCATGTGAATCTGCCTTGATTCCTGAGCCTCTTCACTCTATCCCAGAACTTGTAACAGTATGCCNGTTTAATCAAACTGTTTAAACCTCCATCGTATTGGATTCAAGGTTTTATTAGATTTCTGAATCAATCTTTCCTTTAAAATGCAGCTTTTGGGGCGAAATTTCTCTAGCACTACTCCCATTTTGCATGAGAGATTGTTCTGGAAATCTATTGAGATAACGAAGAATTTGGCATTGGGATCCTTCGGGCTCGTTTCTGGATATGGAATCGGTATGTGGTTAGAGATGATAAGTTACAATGTTTCAATTTCTTTTTTTTTTGGCCTAAAACTTGTTTCTTTCTACTCCCCCTCACAGCGTTTAAAACATTCCACAGTCGTTCACAATACGTTATTGCACGACAAGAGGTAATTTAACCATGGAATCAGTTTTGAGCTTTGCGTATTCTTACACTTTGTAATTCACTATTTTTCTCATCTTCTCTACAGAGAGCTTTGGATGGTGTGGCACGGACCAAGGAACTGATAAGGAAGAAGGAGGAGAGGTTGAAAGTTCTGGAGAAGTAAAGAGAGGAGGTGAGTTAGTTTCTTTGTGCATTTTTAGAAGAAACAAAAATAAAGACAAAGGGACGGTTTTCTTGTGTGTTTAACATCATCATTCATGGATTGGAGACCTAATGGGTCGCAAGTGAAGATGCTAAAACTAATATGTTTATGTTCTTATGTTTGTTTGTTATGTTTTGGGTTGATTATCTAATTAGTATGTGGATGCTGTTGCGTGGATCATTCTCCAATTATGTTGTTTTTTTGTGCAAAAACTTAAAAAAGGAGTCAATGCTCGATTATCAGATGTCTGTAGCATACGACAACTAATAGCATTATACATACAAGATTCAGTTGTTAGTGAATTGCATCAACAAGGGAATGTCACATTTATTATCAGCAAATTGTAAAACAAAGATTCTACTATTAACAAGAGATTTAGGCTCTCTTTTTTTAGGGGATGGAGCTTCGATCACTGTCACAAGATATTTGGTATTAGATTCATTGATTCTTACAATCAAAATCCGACATTTTGCAAACAGAACACATACATTCAGCATCTCGACATGTTAACGATTAAATTCTGCCTCGCTATACTGCCGTAAAATCCATCCTCCATCCATCCCATAATGTATGTTTTCACGGCAGAGAAGACTGACCCATGCATCCACCTCCTACACCACATTTTTTTGAAAAAGAACCTAGCTTTAGTAGTTGGAATTTCGAAAGAAGCTAGGCTTATAACTAGGGGCACATTGCAGCCCCAGGACTCTAAACTGCTCCTGCTGAAGTTACTTGAATGAAATAAGTCAAATCACAATATAACACAACACCAAAGAGAATAGATGGAGGGGGAGAAATTTTTGAAGTACCTCCAGCCTCAGTGAAAACCAATCAAGTTCGCTACTTAAGCCATATCTCATAGAACCATTTTGTTCTTCACCAGCCAAAGATTGCTGTCAGAGATAACTACCAAATTAAGTTTTCAATGAGATAAAAATGGGCTGAAACAACAAGTAAAGCATATTTNCCAATACAAGCCTACCACGTTCAACTAAAGATCTCAACCAATCTCTAGCAATAAGTCACATTCCTATTTTGTAGGCTAAGATTTAGGAAATGTTCCTTATCTCCAATATACTAAGGAATCCTCTCCAAGATACTCTTCCAGCGCAGCTACAACTTCCTGGTGCATCCAGGTGGCTTCACAAGCTCGATCCAAGTCATCTCCCTTGTTCCAAGTCGTCCAATGCCTTGAGCTGCTCGCCTGTATCACTTCCTGTACTACTTCTCAACTGGTACAGGAGATGCCTCAGCCCAGTGCATCTTCAATATATTCACTTATGGGTCTAATCCATAAGCCCAATCCAAGCCCATAACTTCTGCTCCTCGTCATTAGTCACACATCTGCTTGCCTGTATCATTTCCTGAGCTACTTCAGCGACTGCTTCAGAAGCTGCATCTTCATATAACACAACACCAAACAGAATAGATGGAGGGGGAGAAATTTGTGAAGTACCTCCAGCTTCAGTGAAAACCAATCAAGTTCGCTACTTAAGCCATATCTCATAGAACCATTTTGTTCTTCACCAGCCAAAGATTGCTGTCAGAGATAACTACCAAATTAAGTTTTCAATAAGATAAAAATGGGCTGAAACAACAAGTAAAGCATATTTTTTTGGTCCATGCTATGGCAGAAGGTCCACTAAAAGGTATAAATAACATGATCCATGCAGATGCAATCTACTGGAAAATATATCAAGCACAAGATAAAGAATAAGGACAAAAATTCACGAGCAAAGAAATGACACTTAGCACTCCTACATCAGTCGCAACTACAAAAGAGAGAGAGAGAGGCTCATGAGAAATGGTTCATCTAATGATTTTCGCATCTTTGGTTTAGTTAAGTGTCATTTCAAGATGGGATTTCCCGAACCTTGCGCTGCATCTAATGATATCCTTAACCTCTCTTCCCAGCTCAAGATAAATGACCTTTCCCCTTTAGTCAAATGAAACAGAACAATTCTTATTAACAAGGATAAACAGAAATAGTGGAAGTGAAGCATAACTAGTACTGACCTGTTAAGAAGTCTCCTAAGTTCCCATTAGCCATGTATTCGTAAATAAGAGCCATATGGTTAAAGAGGTCAGGTTTGTGTGATGAACTCTCATGAGAAGTTCCACCTAAGAGTGAGAATACAAGAGGACAAATCTGAAGATTAGACGGGTTAAGAGTTTGGATACATGACAACTAGTAATAATTAAAACAAGATCCTTTAAGAAGCTCGACCTCTGCTCGAAACTCTTTGTAGCTGATTCTTCAGACAGTATCTTGATCTCCATTTAAGATTCGGTTGTATACTTTACGGAAAACCTCCTTTGCCAAGAACTCTCTCAAAGTTATTTGTAATATTCACAGCTTCTGAGTATATGAAGTTTTGTTGCGCTGTGTTCAATCATTGAACTTCAATGGAACGGTCATGGCATCATTGGTACCTGTAACAAGGGAATATTAGAAGTTTGTATAATGATGAAGTCTTTATTAAACACAAGAACTTTGGAAAGTTTGAACCTTTAACAAGGGAATATTAGAAGTTTGTATAATGATGAAGTTTGTATATGTGATCTTTTCTTGAAATGCCGGAATAAAGCTAATGCGGTCAAAAGAAGGAGCAGTCCCACAACTGATGCGAGTACTGGAACGATGTACCTATTCTTTTTATTTGTCGTTTCGCAAGAATCAGACGAACAAAGTTCCGGATTCCCACCATACCTTATGTTGTAACACTGAAATTAAGGTTTCATTTGTTCAGATTTCGCTAAGAAACATGTTTGCGGCGTTGTTCAAGAGCTTATCGAGCGGCAAACCTGAGTGAAAATAATCCATCCTTTGATCTTTCAAGAAGTTTACACGGAATTATTCCTTTTAAATTGTTTCCTTCCAAGTTTCTGCAGAAATACTCACAGAAACTAGTATGCAATTTTGTAGAACTATTAATCTTTAGATGATGATGTATGTTCGCTAGCTTGAATGACTTACAATTCAGTCAAATTTTCCAGAAAATCCGGTACTTTTCCTGTTAAGTTATTACCTCATAAGTCCCTAGAATGACAGTTGGTTGTGTTAGTGTAATATATATCCAATAGAACTCTGTTCTTTACAGAGTGCATTAGTGTTTATAAACCAGGAAAACTGATAATTTGTTTATAGATGTAAGATTGGAAAAATCTGTATCAATAAGTTCCTGCAAATCAAAACGTTGTTGCCAAAAACGGAGATGTGGAAGTGAGAACAGAGCAGAACATAGCAGAGTAAAACAGATCGAGTAAAATATAGCAGAACATCTTACAGAGAACTGACTCTTGGATTAGTATTGTTATCACTAATCTATGGATACAATCAAGACCTAATCCACAGGAACATATGGATCTCCTTGTCAGTTCTTATTCGCTCTATACTCAGCCGTAATCTTTGTCATGGCATCCCTCGACTAAACACAAAATCAAAACTACACATAACTAATGACATATGTATACAGTAAGTTAGTTAGTGTTTCAGAAAACCTTACCGTCCTCTTGAACAGTTGATATTTGAAGGAATTCATAAACTCGATAGATCTCTACGACACTAATGATCAGTGGAAGAATCTCTACAGAAGTTTGTACAAAATAAAATACATGCATTGGTCCGGTTATTGCATCCGGAGTGAAAACCGTATCCATATACAAGTAATTAGGCCTAGATTTTTGAACAAGTGTTGGGTCATTGTTATAATCCGCCATGAAAATCTCTCGAATGGTTTCTTGATAGCACTTCAACTTCAGCAAAATGCATATATACACAAGACTTCAAACATATTAAGTTGGCCGGTTCCCAGAACAAAAGCATGTAAATTTGATTAAAGACTCCATACAAAATTGATTTCTCCTTTTGCTTATAATCAGTTGTTTTCTAAACCTATTACTTAGGAAGCATTTTGGAGATATAAGCATTTTGGAGAATTAAACATACTAAACATATTAATAGTCCGACCACCTTGATATCTTAGACCAAAGTTTGTTTTCCCCATTCTTCCAACGGTTAGAATCTGATCCAAATCCTTGGTTCCACTATTCAACATGTGAAACTTGGCACTAATGACACTGGTATTTATTTATTCTTCTAGTTCTATATGCATCTGCACTTGGTCCTTTTGTCACAAGTTTCCTCTGTCCTTCTTGATTCTTTGAGTGATATCGGCTGAAGTTTTTGACCATCTAACCAATTATATCTTGAATTTTCTGCTTGTGTTCTGAGTTCTGATACAGCTAGAGCCACTCTTTTTGCAATTCTCTGCAAGTTCAAGTTCCAAACTCAGCGCATGTACTTGCAGGATTCTAAATACTTATCAAAATTATATGTTATATGTGTCCAAAGCTACTCTCATGGCAGCCTTGACTGATGTAAACTTTTCTGAAGGACTCTTAAAAAGTTTCTAAACCAATGTCTTGCACATCACTCTTGTCTTATTTGCTATGGAACACAACTTTGTACTAAATTCACTTACCTTTTCATTTTCATCCATAAGCATATTTTCAAAATGGGATGCCAACATATCCAGTATGCTTCTCTTAACACTAGTAGTGTGAAGTTTGAATCCTCAATCGCACTATTTCACTCTCGGTTTACCACGAGTCATTATTGAATTACTCCTTACGTCTTTCTTTCCGGAAGACGTCTCTGGAGTCCACTAGATTCTTAGTTCCGAGCTCTTTCTCTCTCTCTACAAGCTTGTTTTACTTCTTTGTTAAAATTTAAAAGAAGACCAAAAAGAAAACAGAGTTTGCTGGTTTGTTGAAACCGTGTAAAAGCTTCCACTATCAAAGAGGTTACCCCGAAAATGAGAATAATTTGTGTCTGGACTAATCCCATTTCCGAGACTGAGTGGAAAATCACAACATAAACAAACATTGGCTAGAGATGTGGTCAGCAACTAAACCAGCTTGAGATTTCAGGCTAATCTTGAGTCTGAAACTTCATCCTCCTTTACCTTACCACAAACATTACATTGAAGAACCCGTGAAGAATCATCATGAGTCTTGGGGGGAAGCAGAGCAAGAGTGCCAAAACAATTCTCCTTCTCACACATATATCTCACAGAGAAATATGCGTGAGGAAAGCTAGATTCATCATTCACACCATTTCCACAAGCTTCTTCTCCTACTTCCTTCTCACTCTCTGAATCCTCCATCTCTTCTTGATTGTCTAGTGGCTTTAGTTCCTCCTTGTCATTTTCAGCAAGTAATGGGTGCTTAAATGATAGTCTAAATCTAATGACCATATATAGCAAGTATGTGGATGTGTTGTTGTCTGGATCATTCTCGTGTGGGCTTTAGTTCCTCCTTGTCATTTTTCTCCATCGAAAGCTTCAAAAATACTTTATGCTTCTGTATAAAATCACTTGCAAGTTGCAACAAAGCATTGTGAGTTAACAGTTCCAGGTTCATAGCCGCGTGCGTGACCTCTTGCAGAATCAGTGGGGAGATTGAGGAGTGAACATATGGCGAATTTGATCGGTTGTTGTTGTGATGTCGACAACGAGAGACTGTTTGTCGTTGAGTATATGCCTAATGGAACTTTAGCAAAGCATCTCTTTCACTGTAACATATCTCTCTCCTTTTCTCATTGATTAATCCCTACCGGATATTGTTTGATAAGGTAATGCCATACTATTTTTTCTTTCTTTTCTTGATATGAACAACAAAACCGCCAAATAGTTAATCTCACTCAAAGTGCTTTGAAATTACAGACGGGGAATCCTAAGCTTTCTTGCTTTGGTCTCTTGAAGAATAGCCACCAAAGGAAGAATCATAGTACCAACTTAGCATATCTTAGCATGTGCATGAATGCTTTGATCACGGCTGCTTTTTCCTCTGTTGCTTTTAATTTATATGGCTGCAACAATACATATTTATGTTTACGTTGGTTCTCTTTGAGGTGGACACTAATTTTTCTATGTTCTTAGTGTTAGGTCGCAGCCTATCTGATCCAATGTGGGAGGATGAAGTCTAGGACGAAGTTCAACAAAAGGGTGATGATTATAGTGATGACGATGATGTAAATCAGCTCAATACATATCACGAGTAACATCGCATATGACGAAGGAAATGTGAAATCTCGATTACTGTGATGTTTCTTAATTCTCCTATCATCTATGGAGAAGAAGAATACGAAGAACAAGAAGAAGAGGGAGGTAATTCTTTATGTTTTTTTATATATTTTATTTTGTTTATGCTTCTCAAAAGTACTAATCGATTTATTACCGATTGCTGCATTTTTGTATATGTTCTTATCATTAGTTATTGTTGGATTAGTCTCATACTATTCATTGAATCCTGAAACTGACTCCTCTGCATTTGGAAACAGTGATGCAATGGATAACATAAGCATGATGCATCCCTTGAGACTCGAATTCCCACGATTTAATTAGTGAAGTATATACACATGTACGACATATATTATCATGTATATTTGAGGTACATATTAAGTATTAGGGCTATAACTTCTCTGTTTCCGTGTTTGTTAGGTTCACTTTTGGCTCAGGTACTAACCAACTCTTATTCTTCTGTAAACCCAAGTTCAATGCTAGGTTTTATGTGGGTTATGGAAGTACACACCTGTGATTTTGACAGGACTTTGTGGTTCTTTTAGTAGCCATGAATCTTCATGGCAATGGCTAGGGAAAGATTGTTGTCATTTTTCTAATTAGAAATTAGCCCACAAACTTAAGTACCGGTGAAAAGCACAATAGCGATTGGTGTGCTAGGCGTTGCACTCTCAAAATTTCATGGATGTTTCACAGTTTTCTGAGCAGGTACATTGATCTTTGCCTTCATTACATGTCTCAATGTCCTATTGGAAGGATATTTCACGTACAATTAGTGACGAACATAAAATAGAGGTTCATTTTGAATAGTAAAATATTGATATTGTTGTGGAAACTGGTGTTATATTATTGAGTTCGTATGGTGTTTTCTTTTTTCTGTTTTTGCATGATAAATGTGATATATATTTGGATTCACAAAACTTGAACACGGATTCATGTTTGAGATTCCGAAAAGCATTGATGGCTGTTATAGATGAAAATAAACAATGTTAATATTGAAAGTTATCTTTGCCCAGATTTGTACCGAAAGTAAATATTGGTTTATTGACCTATTTTAGTGACATCATACATATGAGAAATCTAACTCTTTCTTTTGTTTTCAAAGGGCGACTACTATTTGTGTAGCAATATTGAGTTTATACTTGCTTAACTATACAAATTTTATTATTGTAATAATATTCATTCATTGTCTGATTCACATAATACCAAGGAAAAGAGTTCGACAAATCACGGGGACCGGATAAATTCTTTTTTGTTTCAAATTGTAAAAGGAGTAATTGGGGAAGTAATTATGGATTAAGTTTTCGTGAAATTTTTCAATCGAAAAGCATTGATGGATGTTTTAAACAATGATAACCGGCTTCTACTCACCACAAATTTTGTAGATGATAATTGATACCAGATACATAATAACCCAACTGCTATACCAAACTATAATGTGTTGCCAAATATCATCGTCGTCGTTAGCGTTGAGATGAAACATATAATAATATATGTTAAAAAATAAACCTCCAATCATGTAGTTTCCTGTAATTGATAGCAATTCATCTAAATTTTCTACTATAATGGTGATTCAATCATGTGGTGTGTACGTCAATCATTCACTCATTTGATATGAACAAAATATGTTATTTATGAATTTCGTTTGTAAATTGTTCAATATTTTGTATGAGTGTTTTTGTAATACTATTTCCAATTCAAAATTGGAAAAAACTATTCCTTAGTTTGAGACAACATAAATGGGAATAAAGTTTTTGCCCAAATTTGTAATGAAAGTAAATGTTGGTTTATTGATTTATTGAGGCGACAACATACAAATGAGAAATCTAACTTTTCCTTTTTGTTTTCAAAGTGCGGTCACAATTTGTGTATGCTATTGAACTCATACATGCTTATAATTATACAAATTTAGCGATTGTAATAATATCCATTTATTGTATGATCCGCATGATACTAAGAAAAAGAACTCGATGAATCACGGGGAGGAGATAAATTCAATTTGTTACAATTATTGGATGAAATTATGGATTGGGTTTTCATAAAAAAAAGAGAATCAATAAAAAAAGTATATACATCGAAAAGCATTGATGAAGTTTTTAACAATGATAATCGGCTTATGTTGCCGATATTTTTTTGAGGAAAGACCCAATATGGTATGAATCTTTGATTCTATAAACCTCCAACTTAGTGGAGCCAATGAAATGTTAAAACACCAATTTTAAAATATTGGCCATGGTTGCTAGCTCTCTTTTTTTTTCTCTAGATGGTTCTTTAAAACACCATCTCCAACATAGCCTCATAAACAACAAGGAATCACAATCGATCTGCAAGATATGTGCGTGGAGTCGGAGGGTTATGTTGGAAGAAGTGTTATAAAGATCAGATTGATTTGTTTGCCTTAATGAGATTGCATGTATTGGATATGGTGGGAGATTGCGTTAATAAATGGCTCACTTGAACTCAGTTTGATCGACAAATCACATAGGTAATTTGTGAGCAAATATCGATTTTAGATTTTATTTTTGACGATAGATCAATTCGGATTTTTAGTTTAGTATAAATTTAAACAAAAAATAATAAATATTTAATAAATAAAGTATTGTTTTAATTATAACGTCCCATTTATTAAGCATTTGTTAGCTAGTTATACGGTATATACAATCACAAAGAGCTGTATCTAGTAACGTCTTTATTGGTGATTGATACGATTAACAAAAAAAACACATAACCGGTCAATTTAGCCGCCTGACCGGTTGAAAAGAAAAGGAAAAAAAAAGGAAACAAAAGAGAGTCGAACTCGGGGACCTCAAGAGTGAATACCATCGGCATTAACCATTTTAACTAGAAGGAAGTTATGTAATTCGTCAAATTAAATTAAATTTAATCGTCGTTACTGTTAAGGGTTTTATTTCCGTCGATTTTACATTCGGAAAGAAGAAGAAAAGAAGGAAGAGCCCTAACTTTCCAAGAGCGAAGAAGACGATGAGGAAATTGAGCTCGATTGCAAAGGTACCAGCTTGTCATCTCTGATTTCGTTCAAATCAACCTTTTTCGTCTTCTGGGTTTCGTTTTCCCCCAATTTTCTCATCTCTTATTTGTACATTCCTGTAGAATTTTCTCGTATGATGAAATGAATGGTGTTATTATGACACAGATGATGGTAGGATATGCTTAGCTCTTTAGCTTGGCCTTACTTTAGAATAAGCCTTTGATCCATACTAGTATCTCTTTGCCTGTTTGGAACTCAAAATCATGCATGAATCGGGTTAATGGGCACTTGTAATTAGCAAAATGTTCTGCAATATGATTTCAAAATTTTACTTGAAAAGCATAAGACTCATAACTATAATAGTGTTGTTATGCACGTACAATTCAAATACTTGGGGGGTTTTTTGAGTTAAAATCCTAACAATACTTTTATCTGTACATAAAGATCAGCAAACTCTTCCATAAATCTTCTTTTTTGAAAAGTTATATTGAATTTCAGCTCAAATCAAGGTTTTTTTGTTTGCAGAATTGTAGCGGGAGATTGTCTCAGTCTCAAGATCTCTCCTCCTCCTCAGACGTGTCGTTGGCTCCAGCAATCATTGTGGTGTCAGCTTTTGCTGGATATATCGGATTCGTTCTGAATGGTAACAAGTCATTCTCTTTTTGATTTATTTCAGATTTTTGGATGATTATAAGAATTCAAATATTGTTCTACCATTCATTCTCTTTTCTACTTGATTTCAGATTTTCGGAAGTCTAAGATCTACCACAAAAGTCTCATGAAAACCTATCAAGAGAGCAATCGCCTCCATCAAGTTCTCAAAGAACTGAATGAAAAGCTTATGGAGGTGAGTTTCTTTGGTGGTTTTTACAAGGACAAGAAACAGATTTCCTTGGTGTTTTACTTCATTCTTCCTCTTTCATGTTTTAGGAACAATCAAGAGCCAAATAGCTGGTTCAGTTTCTTCACCAGGTAATTATTATTATACACTCATCATTCATTCTAGTGTTTTCTACTGTCCCTTGTATTCTATCTAACTCTCTTGTGTGTTGTGTTGTGTTTTGTTTTGTTTCAGGCTATTCCGCCGATATTAGGAAATGAATGTTGGATTTGCGATTTGTAATAAGATAGAAATCCCACAAAACATCTTATTTGAGATGTTCTCCTAGGATTTTGATAATAGCTGTGTTGTCTCAACATTTTCTTTATCTTTGTCAGCAACCTTTAATATGTTCTTCCTTGCCACAGTAGTAGCATCCCTTCTTTTACGTGGGAATTTCATCCTGTTTCCTCTTCCGAGTTTCTGTAAAAAGTACTAACGGAAACTAGTATGAAAGAAATTGCGGAAAACTATCAATTTATAGATGATGTATGTTCGCTAGCTTGAATGACTTGCAATTTAATAAAAATATGGTAAACTTGCGAGGAAATCTGGTACTTTTCATGTTAAATTGTTACTTGATAAGTCCCTACAGTGACATTCGGTTGTGTTATATGACTTGTATCTAATAGAATTATGTTCATTACAGAGTGCATTAGCTTTTATTACATGAAAGCCAGAAATACTGACAATTCATTTATGGATGTAAGATCAATCTGTCCAGCCAATCCACTAAATGATTAGTTCCTGCAAATCGAAACGTCGTTGCCAAAAACAGAGATGGCACAGTAAAATAGAGCATAACAGAGTAAACAGAGAAATGACTCTTGGATTAGTATTGTTATCACTAATCTATGGATACAGTCAGGACCTTCCCAAAAATAATCTACATGAACAGAGATGGATCTCCTTGTCACTTCTTTATTGACATTCATTAAATATATGTCACTCATTATGTATACACTAAGTTAGTTAGTTAATGTTTCAGAAACATTAACTACACTCATTTGGTCTCAGCGTAAGAGTTTTTTTTAAGAGGTTTACTACTTGATTAGTGGTTTTTTTCCATGGTAAACTTTGATGCATTTGAGGTCATTCTCTTTTTCTATTTTTCATGCATTTGAGGTCATTCTCTTTTTAATGCATTTCTTTTAAATTAGATTTGCCCTAATGCATTTCTTTTTGCATGTCCTTTTAAATTTTTAATTATTATTTCTGTCAATTGTTTTGCCAAGGAAGTTTCTCTGGCTCTATGAGATAGAGCTTTTTAGGCATCATATAATTATATCTACAAGCAAAAAATTTGGACGGTTGTTTATTAAATTGAATACTAAAAAGTTAGAAAAAAATCGAAGATGTATCTTTACAAAATTGATTTTACGTCTTTGTGATGATACTTTTCAATTCGTCTACTTTATTTTAAATAGTTTAAAATTCGTTCAATATATTGATATATAGAATTTTAATAGTAATTTTTTTTTGAATTGAATGTAAAATTAATCCCAACAAAAAAAAACTGTTTTATAATGAATGCAATTTTATGATAGAGATCATTCTAATGTTACATATATTAATTATGATGAAAATTGTGATTGATGAGGTTCACGGCTCTGATCTTCTCAATGTGGCCGAGTGGAGAACCATGAGACCATTCCATCCTCATAGTTGTTATTTCCCACACTCCGGAGAGAACTTAGTCGATTGCGAACATTTTTGTCGATGAGTTTGATTATACGAGAGGGCGGTGAAGGTGGATCTCCGTGCTTTGGATTGTTTCTTTCACGTCCAATATGGTAAACGATGGATGGAATACATACCTTACTTAGAACTGTGTCGTCCTATCGTGTGTGAGCGTGTGTAGTAGAGTGATAAGCTTATTCCATTTGGCTGAATAGTCATTTCGAAGTAGTCGACGCGATAGATTGTCTCAGATTTCCGATGAATAATGACAAGCAAAAAATAGGGATCTCCATATATCATATATTTTATAACTAGAATTCAATATGCGCTATCTATATAGCGCGTGATAATTTTTTCTAAGAAGTTGTTTTGAATTTTTTTTTTTTTTTAATTATCTGAATTTTATAATATGTTTAACTAATGATTATATATATAACTGTCAACCCGGACTAACTTGTCTACTTAACCCGTCTTGCAATGAACTAAACTATTATTTGAGCTAACCCGCAAAAACCTATAATCTTGAAAACATAACTCTAATATGCACCGCTTAATGACTATGGTTTTTGTGGTCAGTCCACAAACAAACTCTTAAAAAATCAATTTTCTCGTGTCTAACTCTTTATAAAATTAGTAAAATATTCTTCAAATTTTTGTTTTGATATATATTCAAATAAAATATAATAATCATAGTGACAAATATTGCAAAATCTCAAATATATTTTCTTTGAATATATATGGATTGATTATTATTTAATATTATCATAATAATTAAGAAACTAAATAGTAAATAAAATCATTAATGGGAAATAAATACTTTCTATATTCCCATCAATAATTTTAAAAGACAATAATATCATTTTCTATTTCAATTTTTTTTGTCCTATTTATAATGGCATAATATATAATAACTTACAAAATAAAGTTCATTTTCCTAAATGACTTCTTAAATAATAATAATATAGTGAAGTATTCTTATTGGATTCAACAGTGCAAGATAGACCACATATACCCATGCAAATATACTTATTATAAAAAGTTGAGTTAACATGTTGACAGTAGGGGTGTGATAGATCGGATATCTGAGAAATTTTGGGATAAATGGATTCGTATCCGGAACCGAGTTTTAGTTATATGGATCTGGATCTGGGGCTTCCAGATATCCGGACTTCGGATATCAGCCTAGATATTAAGATATCTGGGATATCCGCATTCGTAACAAATAATAATAAAATATTAAAATATTAATAATAATGATAAAATTAATATTTGTATGTTGGCCAATAATTTGATGTTTAAGTAAAAATCTTCTCTCGTCACAAGACGGTTAGTGAGGCGATCCCAAGACGATTTTCTTCAACCGTTTTTAATCTCTTTTTATGCAATTTTCCGGCCGGCGTCGGAGATCGTGTGGTTATCTGCAATCTTCGCCGGCCGGTGTCGAAGATCTCGACTCTGTCCTCCTTCTCCTTTTTACTTTAACATAAATTTTCAACTTCTTCTCCTCTGGCCATTTTCTGGGAGAACGTGCGTTTCCTCCTTTTGAAGAAGTTCATTTCGTTTGATGATTGGTGGTGTCTCCTTACCGTCATCATCGGTTATTGTCCGGTAAGTTCCGGTGTTATGTCGCTGTTGGTAATCTCCAGTGGATTGTTTATTATGTCTTTGCAAAATTTGGAACTAACCTTGATGGTTTTGTTCTGTAATCAACATTTACTACTTACCATCTTATGGTTCAAGTATGTAATCTGGATTTTCGATCCATGGATTGGAGAAATAAGGATCAATGGTCGGCAGTTCTGGGATCTAACTTTGATTTTTTTTCGATGATTTTACTCTGAGGGAAACAACATTACCATGGAATCAACCACCATGGAAACCGCCTTGGAAGGGACAAGGGTTTGGAGCAGAATTATCCTTATTGTATGGTGACATTCGTACAGTCGTTGAAAATTGGCAGACTCAAAGCTTATTTTCTTCGAAAGAATCAGTAAATTGGGTTCTTATTCGAAGAACACTTGTAGCTCCTAATTGGGAATTGGTCAATGTAATACAACATGGAAAAAGATGGACATCAACCAAAGTTGAAGATCGCATAAGATTAAATGTGAATTTGAGGAAGGAAAGAGTGGACACTTTCTTAGCGAGTAAACTTTCTCGGAAAAAAAAATCGTCAAAATTTCCCTTTGTTGTTTTATGGTATTGTAATTTTTGTTTTTTTTAAAAAATGTATTTCTTATGTATGTTGAATTTTATATAAATAAAGATAGTTGACAAAAAAAAATGTATATAATATTTTGTAAAAAATATTTAAATTGTATGTAAATTATTTATATATGTATATATATCAATATATTTAAAATTATTAATAAAATACAGAATTTTAATATATTTAAAGGATCCTGATCCGACCCCCTCAGATATCCAGTTTTTCGGAGCGGATCTTGAATCGGATCTTGGATAATAGTTTCACCCTTAGTTGACCGGAGATCCAATAGAAGTATAAAAGCTATAATATTTCATATGAATATAACTTTATTCTTAATTGTATAATTTATTCCCAAATGATATTGTGGAAAATCAATACTAAAAAAAACCACGACTCGAGTCGTACAAATACCAATTAAAGACATTCTTAACAGTTAAAGAATAATAATGGAAATGAAAAAACATTTTACCTAACAACAATAATAGTAATACAATATCATTCTACCAAAACAACACATCTTAACCAAAAGAAAAAGAAAAAAGGTGAAATGTTGTTAAAACTTTCTCTAATGATATGTATTTTACAAACCCGGGAGTAGCTAATAGAGATTGAGCATAGAATAACTAATAGATATTGAGCATTGAGCATAGAATAATAGAGATTGAGCATAGAATAACTAAAGATGACTGCATGTCAAGAATGCTTAAATTGGCTGCATGTCATACATTATTACGTGACATGCATAGAAAATAATACTACCATAACCACAATAACTTTTGAATACTATTTTTAATTAACAGTAAATCTAGATAGAACTATTGCACTTGGGCATTTGGATATTCGGTTCGATTTGGTTTATCTTTTTTGAGTTTTGGATAGTTCAGATATAGAGATTTAGGAACCATATTGAAACCAAAAAAAAATTGGTTCAGCTCGTGTTTGAGTAATTTCGGTTTGGGTCGGTTTGGATAATAGATTAAATAACCGTTTTGGATCCAAATATATTCGGGTTCAGTTATAATCATATATTTTAATTCAAACTACACGAACTAGCCGAAATATCCAAAAAAATACCCAAACTATTCGAACTATCTGATATTATTACCCAAATTATATGAACTATCTAATATTTTTACCTGAACTACCCGAATTATCCGATATTTTTACCCGAAAATATCTGAAATACTCGGAAAACTAAAATTTTTGGGTTTATAATTATAATTTCAGATATTTTGATTATTTTAAGTCTAAATATACCTAATATTTTTTGTACATAATTGTATTTCACATACCCATTCGGTATTGATTCGGTTCTGGTTCGGTTCGGTTCGGTTCGGATATCTGAAATGGTTTAAAAGAGAATCATTCAAGTATATATTTATGAATATCCGGTTCGGTTCAGTTCAGTTCAATTCGGTTTTTTTGGTTCAGGATAATTTACGCAGGCCTAATTACAGATTTTTTTGTTATATGTATACTAACATTCGGAAAACCTAAGAAGACCTAAATCATATAATGATAACGAAGTATCAAATTATGTCTAAGGGGAATACGATCATAGTTAAAAATTGATTATACTAGATAAGTGACGCACAGAACTAAAACTATATCAAATTCAAATTTTTTATTTTTTAAAATTTCATTTTAAATATTTATCTTTTTACGCTTTTAGTCTAGTTTAATGTTTTGATTGGTCACTAAATATTTAATTAAATAAATTCAATATTTGTATTCTTCTAGATTTTTATATACTTTTTTTTTGCATAACCTACATACTATTTTCCTTATTTTTATGGTTGAAAAAGAATTATACTTGCCACTATTTTTAAGACAATAAATGTACCATTTTTATTGGTGTTGTCAACATGTCAACATTGTTTGACAACATTTTTTGTGATACAATTGTTTTTCACTTTTTGTTACTATGTTTATATTGATTACACGTTGATAATATATGGATGGTAAGAAATTGGAACTAACTCAACATACTAAATACCAAAAATAGCTCGATATAGGTTTTGATTTGATTCTCTTTTGCTAAAAATTGTCTGTTTTAAAAATTGCATGATCTAATGTCCTTGTGCGATTAGATACTTTAAGAAGAAAAAAATTGTTGGAGTGTTATTCATCATACAACAACACCAACGACATGCAATCCATTTTTTTTATTAAAAATATTTAACTGTGGACTTCATTCACGGCTTTTTCTTCCCAAAACTTACCTTGTTTGAAATATTTCGCTTCTTCGAATCCATTAAACTATTAGAATTTGATACGAAGAAAGAATTCTCAAGTATGTGTTTCTCTTGAAGTATGGTGTAGAATCGCATTTGCACACGTGATATGGTACAAAATAATTTGTATCACTCTTTACATGTATGTTTTGTTGTGGTAGTGTTTGAACATTCTCAAGCATTGTTTCTTTCTTTCTTTTTTTACTATTTTAGTTTTGAAATTTATATATTCTTTTTTTAAAAAACATAATATCATAACACTTTAAAATTTCAAGCCATGTAAAAAATATCAAGCTTTCCTTATATGGTTCCAATAAAATTAACTTGTAAATACTCGACTTCCATATATGGTATATGTAATCAAAGAGAGAAAAAAAGATATTCTTGAAAAAATTTGTTCTCATTTTCTAGAACAAATTTGTAGAGAGATTTCCCGAAACCCTTAATTATCCTTGATTTTCTTTTGAATTTATGATCTTCTAACACTCATTTTTTATTTAGTTATGACTATTTATAATCAATCAGTCACTTTTTAAATCTATTTTTTTTTTATTTTCTCTACTTTTGTTTATCCATAATTTTATTCTATTGTTCTTATCTTTATCTTATTTTACATGTTCTCGACTTTGTAAAATTAATTGTAAAAACTTATTTTTACCACAAATTTATAGTATTTTGTGACTCTCAAATGATGTAAATTTTATTATAAAAAATTATATATTCTTGGACCAAAATTGAATAAATTATTTTT
>PKML01043629.1:275058-297334 GCA_002933935.1 Eutrema yunnanense
GTCATTTTCATATTCATATTATGAAAACTTAAAAAATCAACAAAATTTATTGAAAGAATAATAGATTTAAAATTTTAGTTTTACTAATATATTACACACTTTATTATAGTTACAATGTTAAAATTTTATATCGAAAAGATGTTTAATAGTGAATGGATATTATTTGATCTAAACTAATAGTATACAATATATACAATATTAATTTAACATATCACAAATATATAGAGATTTTTTTTAAGAAAAAACAGAATATCTAATAAATAAAAAATAAACTCATTATCGTTTAATAATGCATATTATATTAACCTTTTTAAATAAATTATATATAAAAAATTTATATTCTAAACAAATAAGTACATAATTTAAAATAATAAAAATGAAACGTTCAGTAATTTAGATATTTGGATAACATGATTTATTTGGTCTTTAAATATAGATAAGATATGAAAGTTCCAAACAAACATGATTATTTGTAAGTGATTGACCGTAGATATTGAAGTGATTGACTATCACTTACATTTTGATTTTAATGGAGGTGAAAATATGAGAAACAATTAGTAAAGTTTCAAATAAAATATTAAGCTTAGAATCTACAAGCAATGTTTTGTTTTACTAAAAATGAATAAAAAGTTCTCATAAATAAATTAAACTATTATAAAACTTAAAAAACAAAAACTCGCGCATCGCAAAAATACAAAAACAAAGATAGAAAACAAAAAAACTAAATTTCAATATTAAACTATTCAACTATAGCAAACATACAACGAAGATTTTTCATCTAATAGATTACACAAAATATAACTGATATAGAGCAAGAAAATAAAAGAACATATTATAAAAAAAATAACCAAACATGTATTAAGAAAATAAATATACACCATTTCTTATGTGCTTCAAAAAACCAAACTAATTTGAACTATGACAAAAACTGAAATTAACACATGTTCATATATCAATCGATAGAAACACACAAAAACTAAACTTTAATATTAAACTATAGCAAACACACAACGAAAATTCTTCATCTAATAGATTACACAAAATATAACCGATATAGAGCCAGAAAATAAACGAACGTATTATAAAAAAAATCAACAAACATGTATTAAGAAAATAAAAACACACTATTGATTTTTCCCACCAATTTGACAATCACGTCACAACAATAGTGTCACTTTGGAGGAAAACAAAAACCCAACCATGAGAATTAAGAATCATTGACTTCAACTTGGCTTCTGACTTAGATGGTGGATCCGACAATCAACAAATTCTGTCAATTGATCTGTGATTAGTTTCACAATTTTTGGCGAAATTTTTTAAAACAGCCTGCAAGATGATCTTCTGATGATAGCGGGATTAATCACCGACTTCTCAAATACTTTTATTTGGGTTTTGGGACATCGCTGACTTCTCAGTTACTCCCTTCGAGATTTAGGGATAGATGATTCAACTTTGATCGATTATTAAATCTATTATTGTTGTAATGCGCTTAGCCTTTAACAATAACTTTATGTCTTCTCTAAATTTCCATCTTTCTCTAGAGTTAAATATATAAATTATTTTTAAAATAAAAACAAAAAACAAATAGACTTAAAAATCACAAACATATTTCTCACAATAAATAAGATTAGAATCGTACATGAAACACTATATTCGATCTCCGATAATAATACCTTCACATGAAACACAAAATATTATGCAACGAGAATTTTAAAATGTAAATATCTTCCCTTTAAAAAAGCCCAACTAATTGCATAAAAATGACCACCAAAAAAAAAAGGGTATAAATATGTATCATCCAATAAACAAACAAACACATAGTTGATCATAAATTTAATAAATTAAATAAAAAACAAAAAAGAAACAAATACCCCAATCTTAAGCGGACATAGACAATTATATTAACTATGAAACAAACAAAAAAAACATTAGCCATAAAAACAAATTAAAAAATTGTTTACCACGTCCGCGCGTAGCGCGGATCACACCCTAGTCACTCATAAAGAGAACGAATGCTAATTTGGAGGCAAAAACCATTGACGGAAGATATAGGCCTGTGTAAATCGTGACTTTGAATAGTACATAGGAAATCTGGGTTGGGCCAATCCACTTATTACCATCAATTGGTTTTGAGTTGGAAGCGCATGAAACTTATAACATAAGCTTGGCAAGAGAAAGCATAAGTTTGTTGAGTTATTTATGGACATGAATCAAAATGAGATGGAGTTAGTCGAGAGAAAATTCAAGAGGAACATACCCGTCCTTCTTTTAAAGCTATAATGAAGCATTGGTTTTAGGCCACACATTTAACATGGCTATGATTAAAGCACGCAAAAGAGTGGAAAAAGTTCGATTAACTACTTCCGTTTGACCATCGGTTTGAGGGTGACAAGTGGTTGAAAACAACAACTTAGTACCTAACTTAGACCAAAGAGTCTTCCAAAAGTAGCTCAGAAATTTTGTGTCCCTATCTGAAACAATAGTTCTAGGCATCCCATGCAAACGAACTATTTCCCTAAAGAACAAATCAGCTATATACGATGCATCGTCCGTCTTGTGACATGCACTGAAATGTGCCATCTTCGAAAATCTATCTACCACAACAAAGATAGAATCCTTTCCGGTTCTATTCCTAGGCAGACCAAGCACGAAATCCATAGAAATATCATTCCAAAGATGAGTAGGAATGGGTAAAGGGGTATACAAACCGCGCGGTTGAACCTTGGACTTGGCATGTTTGCAAGTGACACACCTTTCGCAAATTCGTTCCACGTCTCTCTTCATGTGCGACCAATGAAAGTGATCTTGCATCACTTGAAGTGTCTTGGCAACTCCAAAATGCCCCATCAAACCGCCTCCATGAGATTCCCTAACAAACAAGTCTCAAAGAGAGCAATTAGGCACACACAAACGGTTATCAAAGAAGAGGAACCCGTCATGCCTATAGTAACGACCTGAAGCAAACTTTTCACAAGCTTTGTATACTTCTCCAAACTCAATATCGGTCTCATACAGATCCTTAAGTTGTTCAAAACCCAACAACTTAGCTTCCAAAGTAGTGAGTAAGACGTACCTTCGGGATAACGCATCCGCAATAATATTTTCCTTACCTTGCTTGTACTTGATGACGTAAGGGAATGTTTCTATGAACTCAACCCACCGAGCACGCATCTTGTTGAGTTTCTGTTGGCCCATCAAATGCTTGAGTGACTCGTGGCCAGTATTAATCACAAACTCCTTCGGCCATAAGTAGTGTTGCCACGTTTGCAAAGCCCGGACCAAAGCGTACAACTCTTTGTCGTAAGTCGGGTAATTCAGCGTAGCTCCTCCAAGTTTCTCACTGAAAAAGGCAATGGGTCTCTTGCCTTGCATTAGAACAGCTTCAATACCTACACCAGAAGCATCGCACTCGATTTCAAACGTTTTAAGAAAGTTAGGCAAAGCTAAAAGGGGTGCATTAGTAAGCTTCTCTTTTAAGGATTGGAATGCCGCTTCTTGTGCTTCGGCCCATCTAAATCCGACATCCTTCTTGATCACTTCGGTGAGTGGAGCGGCTATAGTGCTAAAGTCCTTCACAAAATGCCGATAGAAGCCGGCAAGGCCATAGAAGCTTCAGACTTCTCCAACCGTCTTTGGACTAGGCCATTTACGGATTGCCTTCACCTTCTCCTCGTCAACCTTAATGCCATGTGCACTCACAACAAAGCCTAGAAAAACAAGATTATTTGTGCAAAACGTGCATTTCTTCAAGTTGGCAAAAAGTTGTTCTTTCCTAAGAAGTTCTAGAACATATTTCAAATGCATCACATGATCATCTAGGTTTTTGCTAAAAACTAAGATGTCATCAAAGTAAACAACCACGAAAATACCTATGAATGCTCTTAAGACATGATTCATCAATCGCATGAAAGTATAAGGTGCATTGGTTAACCCAAAAGGCATCACAAGCCATTCATACAAACCATGCTTAGTTTTGAATGCCGTTTTTCACTCATCATTTCTTTCATACGAATTTGGTGATAACCGCTCTTGAGATCTATCTTAGAAAACACACAAGATCCATGCAATTCATTGAGCATATCATCTAAGCGAGATAGGGTGGTGATACTTTACCATGATATTGTTGATTGCTCGGTAATCAACACATATGCGCCAACTGCCATCTTTCTTCGGCACAAGCAGAACTGGTACCGCGCACGGGCTCATGCTCTCTCGAATATCTCCCTTATCCATGAGCTCGCCAACTTTCCTTTGCAATTCCTTTGTCTCCACGGGATTGGTCTGATAAGCTGGTCGGTTCAGAAGTGAAGCTCCGGGGACAAAGTCGATCTGATGTTCTATCCTCGAGTAGGTGGTAAACCGCAAGGGCTTTCGTCAGGGAAAACATCTTCAAAATCCTGCAAAAGAGAGACAATTCCGCTCGGAAGCTCCGGCTCAAGATCAGTTAAACTCAAAAGAGTTTCTTTGTAAACAAACAAGAGCATTGGTGCGTTAGAAAATAGAGCATTTTTTATCTCACACGTCCTCACAAAGATATTGGAGTGCCTCACGGGTTTACTCTCACATGCCTTTTTCTTGGGTTCTCTCGGACTCTCTTTTTCTTTTGAGTGAGTAGTGTTTAGGGGATCGTTTCAAGGTGTTTGCCTTTCTCTGCTCAAGTAACATCTGATCTTGGTAGATCTCTTGCGGTGTCAAAGGGACAAGAGTGATTTTCTTCCCTTTGAACTCGAACGAGTGCTTGTTGGTGTAGCCGTCATGAACCACCTTGCGGTCAAACTGCCACGGCCTACCCAAAATAATGTGTCCCGCCTCCATGGGTAACACATCGCACAGCACTTCGTCTTCATATTTACCAAGAGACAAAGAAAACTTAACCTGCTTGGTTACCTTCAGGTTTTGATCTTTCAACCATCGGAGGGAATAGGGTCGGGGATGTCTAAGTGTTTGGAGCTTCAGTTTCTCCACCATGGTCGTGCTTGCCACGTTGGTGCAACTTTCGCCAACAACGATAAGGCTGTAAACTTTGCCATTTACCACGCACCTTGTGTAAAACAGATTTTCACGTTGCTCCTCCTCTTTATCCTTCTCTTGCACCACTAGTTCTCTCCGTGTAACTAAAAGATCACCTCTAGATGCATACTCCTCGTGATCCTCTAGAGATGGAGTAGAATCTGATTCTTCTTCCTCAGTCTCTATCTCGCCGTTCTCCTTGAGTATCATTGCTCTTTGGTTTGAACATTTGTTGGCATAGTGACCCTTCCCATGGCACCTAAAGCACTCAATATCACGATTTCTCAAGTTAGAATTCTCGGCTTTACCTCGGTAATCATGGCCGGTTGCGATTGGCTTCGTCTCCACCTCCGGCCTTGAATCTGATTTTGGCCTAAAGCTTGGTTTCTCCTCCTTGAAATAACTCGGCTCCGAGCTGGGTCCAAAACTTTGGCGTGAAACGCCCTTCCTCTGGAGCTGCTGCTCTACCAAGATCGCCTTATGCAATATCTCGTCAATGTTTGCATAACTCTGCATTTCGAGCCGATCTTGAATATCACGATTAAGACCGGACAGAAATCTCGCCATGGTAGCATCTATGTGCTCCTCGACATCGGCTTTCATCATGAGCGCTTCCATTTCCTGGAAATAATCTTCCACGCTCTTACTACCTTGGGCAAGTCGCCTCAACTTCTGATGCAGCTCGCGGTGATAGTGGCTGGGAACGAACCATCTCCTCATGATCATAGTCATCTCGTCCCATGTGGCAACATGGCGCTCTCCATTGTGTCTCCTATTAGTTACCAACAAGTCTCACCAGTTAATAGCGTAATCATAAAACTCAGTCGCGGCTAACCTTATCTTTTTATCCTCGGTGTAGTTTTGGCAATCGAAGACTAGCTCGATCTTCTTTTCCCATTCCAAAAAAGCATATGAGTCGTTCTTGCCGTAGAACGGTGGAATTCTGAGCTTAAGTCCTCCAAGGTCATTTCGAACTTCCCTTCGTCTCGGCCACCGTTGGCTCCCACTAGACGAATGTCCGCTTTGAAGATAGTAAGCTTCCGCGTCAATAGGATCTTGTCCCGAATGTCCTATTCTCCTCCTTCCCGGTTCCTCTTGGCCAATATTGTTCACAAGATGGTTGTTGACGGGATTGTTGTTGACGGGATTGTTGTTCAGGGGATTTGCGTTGGCGGATCCCGCTACTTCTCTTTGCACCGGTTGTCTTTCGATTCGATCTAACCTTGTGTTTAACGCTCAAAACATCCGAGTGAATTCTGCCATCATAGTTAGCATGTTTGGTTCTTCCGGGGTCAGCAAATCATCAGACATTGTACCTCGCAAAATAAAACAAACACGTTAGTAAGAAATTCTCACAAGTGTTTCACTCCTTTACTCTCAAAAGGTCCTCACACAAAGAGATTCTCAAGGGTTCTTATAGAACTAATCGAAGTGACTCGATGCAATTTCCACAAGCAACCAAACGATAAATCAAGTGTTTTAAGGATTGAAAGATAGAAAGAAAAGAATATGAAACAACCAGACTTCTATATATATATATATATATTTTTTTTTTTTTTGATTTACGATTTTTTTTTTTTTTTTTTTGATTATTGAATTTTTTTTTTTACTGGTTACGAAAATTACAAAAAGAAATAGGTAGAAAAGAAAGAAGATGAACAGATAGAAATTATGATAAGTTGGATAGATATTACCGGATCCTCAGAGCGTGTGATGCGATTCTACGGAAGAACCCAACGATGCAGCACTCTAAGGGCGGTAGATGGATAATCCATGACTCCTTAAAACCATGAAGCATGATCCTAGAGTATATTAAACCCTAGTCCCAAAACTTACTTAAGACGATTTCAACGAACGGGGCGGTGAAATCCTTGGCTAATAAACTCGCGGAGCTAGATCTTAAGGTATATGAAACCTTAATCCCCAAACTCACTTAGAGACGAATCTACAAACTCAGGACAAGGAATTGTTGCGTTAAGTGTTGGTGAAGAACACTTATGACTCACTTGGCTAAATCCACCAAAAAAATCGGAAAGTTCACAAGGAACAAAAGAGAATGCTCTCTAAGAAGTTAAGAACGAAATTTGATTGATGAGTTGAAATGAGAACATTACATGAGTTTATATAGAGAAATAAGTGGGGGAAAACAAGGAAAAAAATGTGGAAAACAATGTCTAGGAAAGATCCAAAGAGTAAGACTAAACTCTTTGACTAGTTGACTCATTAAACACTAGTTGAATGACCCTTGGAGTCTCCTTGGTCAAAATTGCTCATTGCCCATGGAAGAAGTTGGGTCAAAAGATTGTGTAAGCCCATTGCCTCATTAAAACCCATCTTGGAAAACTCATTGGGACAAAACCAATAGTAGAAAAAAGAGTACAACAAACTCACACCTTGGGCCGAACCTCAAAGTCAATTTTGAGCCATGATCATGTTGAAAACGTGATGTGCTTGATGATTGTCAAAGTTGAGGCCATTGATATTGGCTAATGCTTCTCACTCCAACTTGGCAATGTTTTCTCTTATCTTTTTAGGTCCTTCTCGGCCCAAACGTCTTCGAGTAAGCCACGAACAGCTCCGTTAAGCTTCCGAGATGTTGCCCGGGTCATGGGACCAACGGAAATATCCAAAGGATCCTCGGCTAAAAGCTCCGGTTCAAGTTCATGTTCCTTGATGCTTTCCATGATCGCATCATTAGAGATGTTATTTGTGCTCGTCGGGGCATAAGTAGCGGTAGAAGAATGATGATGATGATTATGAGGTTTTGGTGAGTCGGGATCGGGAGGGATCGATGAAGATGGTTGGTCAAGTGATAAGGCTTGGAATAAGGCTCGTTTGGCCATGTTGATGTCTGTTGAAGCTTTTTCTCCCATTGTCCTTTGTTGACGATCCTTTTGTTGTTGTTATTGTTGTGATCATCACTAGACGAAATCTCTGTCATATCGGTGTTGTCTTCGTTGGTGATACCGTTTTGACGCTGCAGCTTGAGTTTCTTTTTCAGATGAGTGTTCCAATAGTTCTTGATATCGTTGTCGGTCCTCTGAGGTAGATATGATGCTATGGCTGCCCATCTGATTTTCAAAGACGATAACCAATTGAATAAATAAAATATTATAAACAAAATATTAATCAACAAATGAATATTAGGAGATTAGGCGAGATCGACGAACATATAGATATTAGAGATGACAATAAATATACTATTAAGTTGGTCTTAAAATTATATATTATTATTCTTTAACATCCATCAAATAAGTATACAATTTGTATAAATGGAGAATATCTAAAGGAGTATTTTCAAATACCTGTTACCCAAAAGAGCTTGGAGGTGGATGATCGTTTTCTCTTCAGGTTGAGTGAAATTTCCTCGTTTGATCCCGGGACGAAGGTAATTAGTCCATCTAAGTCTACAACTCTTGCTACACCTTAGCAAACCTGAAAAGAAATATATAGTATTTGCTCGATCGATCCCATTATTTTTGAAGATCGATCGGTCTGGCTCGGTGAAAGCTCGATCCAACATTTTACGGCAATGGGGATCGATCGATCCTATTTTTTTTTTGCTCGGTTTTGCCGTTTTTCCGCTCTAAGCCTCCGAACTCCGTCCCGAAATACCTTTACACCTGAAATGACTCATAAAATACTAAAACACTCGAAAAAGACTCGATTATGTACAGAAAACGTGAATTGGAAAACGTCAAAAACGCAACACATCACACACAAAGCTAAAAAAGGAGAGATTGAAGATGCAGCTTTTGAAGCAGTCGTTGTACCAGTTGAAGTAGCTCAGAAAATGATACATGCGAGCAGCTGTGTGTCAAATAACGAGGAGCATAAGTTTATGGGCTTGGATTGGGCTTATGAATTAGACCCATAAGTGAATATATTGAAGATGCACTGGGCTGATGCATCTCCTGTACCAGTTGAGAAGTAGTACATGAAGTGATACAGGTGAGCAACTCAAGGAATCTGTCAACGTGGTGCCAAAGCGTGGGCTGGCTTGGACTCCTAGAAGCTTCCAGAGATGTGCATAGAGGGGTAGCTGAGCTGGAAAAGTATATTGGAGAAGATATTGAAGATTGGAGAAGTTTTCTTATTCTTAGGAGAAGAAAAAGGAAAAGTGAATATTCTTGGAGATTTGCCTTTATCTCCAAGGGATGATTTTGGTTAGTATTGGTCACGGCCTATTATGTATAAATATGTGTGTTTAACCTTTGTATGAGGCTAACACGTTGAGAGCAATAATTTAGCAAAAGGTTTTGGGGTTTCTTGTAAGAAAGCTAAAGCTAGGGCTAAAGGGTTTATCTATGGGGTTCTTGGATCATGTATAGATCCTTGAACGTGTGAGACTAGTTAGACAAGTCAAGGTGTGTCTTGAGTTTGTCATATATCGTTTTAGGTGAAACTTGTAAGTGCACTTAAAAGATTGACTAGTAAAATATATTTATAAGAAAAATCCTGTGTCAGATCCTGTTCCAGTTTCTGTCTCAATACCTCTTGCGCTAACAATATAACCCATTCATATAGTATAGTATTTGCCTTTCCACTATTCAACGCGAGTATAATATTTTAGCTCGCATATTCTTCTGTCAATTTATATAAATAGAAAAATCAAAGATATTACGTTTACGAACCCTCTACAAAAACAATTGTAGACACGTAAAGAATAAACTTATAAAAGTACATAGGTCTTCCACTATCATAATATGCAAAACTGACATAAATAATTCATATATCCACGATATCCACAATGCACTACATGCAACGTAAATATATACTCACAATTTTTAACATCAGTTTGCGTTTGGCTGAATTTTGTAAAAAACCCTTTTTTTTTATTAGTTGTAAACATCAGTTTGCGTTTGGCTGAATTTTGTAAAAAGTATTTTAAGATCGAAAAGCATAAAATTCGTTGGTGATACCGTTTTGACGCTGCAGCTTGAGTTTCTTTTTCAGATGAGTGTTCCAATAGTTCTTGATATCGTTGTCGGTCCTCTGAAGTAGATATGATGCTATGGCTGCCCATCTGATTTTCAAAGACGATAACCAATTGAATAAATAAAATATTAGAAACAAAAAATTAATCGACAAATGAATATTAGGAGATTAGGCGAGATCGACGAACATATAGATATTAGAGATGACAATAAATATACTATTAAGTTGGTCTTAAAATTATATATTATTATTCTTTAACATCCATCAAATAAGTATACAATTTGTATAAATGGAGAATATCTAAAGGAGTATTTTCAAATACCTGTTACCCAAAAGAGCTTGGAGGTGGATGATCGTTTTCTCTTCAGGTTGAGTGAAATTTCCTCGTTTGATCCCGGGACGAAGGTAATTAGTCCATCTAAGTCTACAACTCTTGCTACACCTTAGCAAACCTGAAAAGAAATATATACATGCATATTTTATATATGTAAGCTTGAAAAACATATATATTATATATATGTAAGCTGATAAGGATGAGATATAAATAAGAAAATGAAAAGAAGATAAAAGACCGGTGTTTGTAGGAACAGATCTCCAGTTTCCAGGGCCATGCATGTTGTTGTATATAAGAGACCAAGATTATGTCTTCTTCGGGAGTCCATGGTCCTTTCTTCACCTCGATCTTCTCGCAACAAGGTGGTCTACCCATATCCACACGCACACGGTCTTGCTCGATCGTCTCCTCTGTTTCTCTTTCTTCTTTCTCTCCCTATTGTATACACGTAGCCCGTAGGTATAGTGTGTGTGTGTTTGTAAGCTATATATATAGTAACTAGTAAGACTCCAAGAGATTGGATTTTTTGCAAAGAAGGTCTTGTTAAAATGGCACTCTGGATTTGAAAGAGGAGTCTTCCTTTCTTTCCTTGAAATCTTTCTCTTAGCTCTTTTTTGTTGTTGTTTTCGTTGTTTGCTTATTACAAGGGAGGTTTCACTAAAGACTTTGGATGTTGATAAGAAAGACAAGCGTCTAAGTCACATGGGTCGTTCTTTGGATCTATATATATGCATTGGAATAAAGACACACATACACAGATTTTTTTTTTTGTTTTCAACAGCATAAACAATTTTAATTATGTCGTTTCTTAAGAATTTGATTTATTTTTGTCTTTATCATATGAACATATCATAAGAGCATTGAATAACCTTAATTTTAATTTTTAACGTAACCCTTAAAACGTTTAACATGGCTATGAAGTAAATCGCAACAAACTGATAAATATTGAAAGAAAGTTTAAAGAAAAAAACAATTAATTCCTCTACGTGGCTCTTGATCCTCAAAAAAACCTTTGATTTAAGACCATCCACAATGGAGACCCATGAACGTGTGTCTTTCCGATTTTTTTATTTTTTTTTAGTTTAAATAATATAATATTTATTTGTCTCGACGAATCACGTCGCGACACATGGTGATTTTGGGAAGAGATTGTGTCTCTGGGAAGACACAAACAGAACTATTCATTCTGTTTTTTACTCCCTCTGTTTCTTTTTAATTGTCATTTTAGGATTTTAATTTTGTTTCATTTTAAGTGTCGTTTTACATTTTCAATGTAGATTTTTAATAAATTTTCCACTTTTATCCCTATTTTCCAGCTCATTAATGAGTGTGAACACATTATACAGTGCATTAATAAGGGGCAAAACAAAGAATTGTATTGTTTTATTAATATGCGTTAAAAAACCTTAAATGACACTTAAAAAGAAACGGAGAGAGTATTATACAATATTGGGAAGACACCCACATAATTGTGCAATGTGGGTGCTCTAAGGGAGAGTCAATAGAGACAGCGAAGAGCATTTACTCATCCTCCTTTGTTTCTCGAATAAGTATCTCTCTCTGTCTCTCCCCCCTTTACGTGGCAATACTAATTACGAGTATTTACCGATTATATAGGTGAGATTTTATTTGCTTAGTGTTGTGAATCATCATGCCCTTCTCTTCTCCAAATAGTCAGTCCTTCTCAGCTCTTTTTTCCTCTTGAAATTTACTAGCGTTCAAATTAATTCTAAAGATTCACTATAGAACTTCATAGACAAACTCAGTTAACAGATTTTGATTTTCGATTTCCCATACTAACAAAAAAAAAAAAAAAAACAATCGAAACAAGAAGAATAATGCACAAAATTTTACAAGTTGTGTGCCAAATCCAGGCACCTACGTCACGGAAGAGCTTTTCCCGCATATTTTCACTAGTAAGGTTACAAGTCATTCGTCTCTCTCTAACTCACCACTATCTCAAGAAGCTCGATCGGATCAACTTTTATAAACATACAAAGACCGGAATATGTTAGAACCAACAAACGACTCTCCTCACGTGTTTCTTTAACGAACTTGAAATCTTAAAATCCACTGGAAGCTCTTCAACACTTAAGCTTAGCTAACCTCCGGGTTCCGAGTGAGTTTTTCCTTCTTCTTTGTAAGGAATGGAGAAAATACATATTTTTGGTTTGACAATTGGCTTAATTTGGGCAGGCTAATCGATATTGGAGGAGAATCAGGGACTAGAAATTTGGGTATCCCTCGTCAAGCAATGGTCGCTGATGCGGTAAATGGACAGATCTGGTCAATTCGTAGATGTCGGAATCTCGAACTCCAACGGGTGACGGACATGATAAACTCAATAACGCCCCCTACACAATCAGCGGGCAAAGATGTGGTTATGTGGAGAAATAAGGGAAACAATTTCAAAAATCATTTCGCATCTAAACAGACATGGGAGAACATTCGTCAACCGGGAGTTTCGGTTTGGTGGAGTAATGTAATTTGGTTCTCCCAAGGAATCCAGCGGTTTGCTTTCATCACATGGCTAGCAATGAGGGATAGATTATCGACGAGAGACAAAATGAGAGCTTGAGGTTATCATCAACCATGTCTTTTCTGTGGGGAACGAAACGAAACAAGAAACCATTTGTTTTTTGCTTGCCCATACTCATTCACAATATGGGATGCACTAACTTCGAAGCTTCTACGTGGCAGACAAAACCCGGATTGGATTCTTACAACAAGAGAAGTCTCAAAAAAGAGAGGTAACAAGTGTGACGATATCATTCTAAAATTGGTATTTCAAGCGTCAATTTACAGAGTTTGGCAAGAAAGAAACGGACGCCGTCATCAAAGACGTCAAAACTCCGCACTCTCCCTCATGCACACGATATTACGGGATGTAAATCATCGCCTTCGTTCACTATATCCGGATCAAGCCCTCATCGAAAACATGAAAATGTTAAAACGATGGGAAGAATTAACACCCCTCACGTGAGATCTACTGTCACTTGTTTTTTGGTTTCTGATTAGATTTAATATTCCTGTTCTAAGCATTTGAATCTTGCAAAATTCATGTATCCTTGTACAAATCCTTTCTGTTGATCAATAAATATAACATTTCAACCAAAAAAAAAACAAAAAAAAACAAAAAACAAATCCCCCCCCACTTGTTACTTGTTAGTTATTATTATTGATGTTTCATAATTTTGCATGTTGGTACGTATACTACGCTCTCTTAATTTTTCTAATGACTGGGAAATCCAAACTAATACTCGGAATCTATGAAAATTCAAGTTTTTTTTATCACTAAGACGTCTACAGTGGCTAACCCTAATCTAAAATCAACCAATTAATGCAGTTAAGGGAAACTACATTTTAGACAAATGATAACAAAAAAATATAATTTCGATTGGTGATATTATCTCTTTTATGTATTATCGAGGGATAACGGATATACGGTAAAGAAATTGTGGTAAAGCGATATAGTAAAGCGTAAAGAATTGGTAGTAAGATTTTTTTTGATAGTTACCACCATCATTTTGAAGTAACAAAATCAGATATCTCGGTCTTCCTCTCATGCACCGGAAACTCCGTATCTCCAACTACAGCCCGCTGCTTGACAAGATTCGTGATAAGTTCACTTCATGGACATCCCGGATGCTATCATATGCAGGAAGACTTCAGCTCCTCAAATCGGTAATCTATGGAACTCTAAATTTCTGGATGTCAGCGTTTTTATTGCCGAATGGTTGTATAAAGAAAATTCAATCCTTATGCTCTCGTTTCTTATGGACTGGGAATATTGAGAACAAAGGGCTGGTAAAAGTGTCTTGGACAGAGGTGTGCCGTCCAAAAAAAAGAAGGTGGCTTAGGGTTAAGAAACTTGAATTTATGGAATGTTACTTTGGCAATGAGGCTGGTTTGGCTTCTCTTCGCGGATAAGAGCTCTCTATGGGTCGCTTGGACCAAAACTCATAGGCTAAAAGACCAGAGTCTCTGGGCTCATGATGAAAATAAGAACGTCTCCGCAACTTGGAATGCAGTGCTATCAATGAGGAAACATGCAGAGCGTTTCTTAAGATGTGAGGTTGGAAATGGTGAAAGAGCTAGCTTCTGGTTTGATCATTGGACACCACTTGGTCCTTTGATTATCAACTCAGACCAAATCTCTTAGGAGTTCATCGCGATGCAACTGTAGCTGAAGCAGGAAATCAAAACGGTTGGCTTCTTCGTCCCCCTAGATCTCCTATGGCAGAACTGATCCACATTCAGCTAACAACGGTCAGACTTCCAGCTCTATCTGAGGTAGAAGACCAATATCGCTGGCACATTGAAAACAGGGTTTCAAACTCCTTCTCAACGGCGTTCACTTGGGAAGAATTAAGAGCTAAGATCGAGGCAAAAGAATGGACATCAAACGTCTGGTTTAAAGGTGCAATACCCTCTCAAGCTTTCACATTGTGGACTGCTTATCTAGATCGTCTCCAAACTAGATCAAGGCTCTCCAGATGGGGACTTAATATCCCCTCCACTTGCTGTCTGTGCAACTCTTATACGGAAACAAGGGACCATCTCTTCCTTACATGTAATGTGAGTGGTGCAGTCTGGGATCTGGCAATTCGAAGGCTTGAAAATGAGTCTTTTAGGTTTCACACTTGGACAGCCTTGTCAATGTGGCTTTCAAGCCAGTCTTCTCCTCTCAAACCTAGACGGCTAAGGAGGCTAGTGGTCCATTCAGTGATCTATGGCGCGAGAGAAATCAGCGTCTGCATAATGAAACCATATCCTCGACGGAGGTTATATTCGCACTCATTGATAGGTCAATCAGAGATGCGATTCTATCCAAAAAATTGCAAAATGGATTCAAGGATCTAATGCAGGTGTGGCTAAGAAACTCATAAGCTTATTCCGCTTCGAATTTATAGATCATCCTTGCTTTTTTATTCTTTTTTGGGCAAGGTTTTCTTAAGGCTTTCGGGCAAACTTTGTAATTTTAACAACTCGCAATCATTTATATGATATTCACATTTCAATTCAAAAAAAAAAATTTGAAGTAACAAAGAAACGGTGGTTATACATTTTATTAAAAGAGTACAAACGGCAAAAAGGCCTTTTCCCATGAAAGGCCCAAGTAAAATTCATCTATAAAATAACGGGGAGTAATTATAAATTCATCTATAAAACACAAAATCAGGATTAACAAAGTCAAACGCTAATTACTAAATGGATACAAGTCCACTAAATCGGATGTAACTCTTTCAATACAACCCCAGATGAGTTGAAACCACTTCCATTGGAAAGCTAAGTCAATTGCCTATAACTTTCATGACGAGCACCATAACTAAATTCAAAGGGAATACTTCCATCCGAGTCGACTTATAGACACATATTCTTGATGCAAGATTAACTCAGATAGAAGCCTTCCCTTTGGATTTACCTTTGGAGCTCTTCAACAAAGTTATAAAAAATTGAGTGAGATTTCCAATGGGAGTAGTTTCAACTCATTCAGGGTTGTATTGAAGGAGTTATAACCGATTTAGTGGACTTGTATCCATTTAGTGGTTTTAACTCCTTCAATACAACCCCGAATGAGTTGAAACTACTCCCATTAGAAAGCTCACTCAATTTCCTATAAATTTGATGAAGAGCTCTAAAGCTAAATCCAAAGGGAAGGCTTCCATCCGAGTCAATCTTATATCAAGAATATGTGTCTAGAATAACGATTCAGATGGAAGTCTTTTCTTTAAATTTAGATATGGTGCTCTTCATAAAAGTTATAGAAAATTGAGTTAGCTTTCCAATGGAAGTTAACTACAACTTGGAAAATTATTTTGAGCAAGCGATAGTTGAGGAATAAATTGAGCGTGCAGAAATAGTTCAAGAATTAAATGAGCAATTTCCCATAAAATAACTCACTCTTCACTAGTTCACTTAAACCTAACTTACAGATTTAGAAACCCCTAAAAAAAAGGAAAATGTATCTCGCAATTCGACCTAAGTTACAGAGGAGCAAGAGCCTCCCGTGTTATTTAGCCCTCTCCGACGATCGACTTCCATTTCCTAAGCTTGAGTGCAAACAGCTCCAAGTACTGTTTTTTTTTCTTCTTTTTGATAAAAAAAAAAACATTTTTCTCTTCTTTTTGATAAAAAAAAAAATACTTGCATATTTTCCCCTACAGAGCAATTACCAGGCACCTCTCACTCCGATCGTCAAGGGCCGAGGCCGAGATGTCGTCAAGGGCCGAGGCCGAGATGTTGAAGAAGAGTCCGAACGTGCTGCCTTTGCTCAACTACTCCTTATGTTGATGTTAACAAAGAGTGCCTTCCGACGTGCTGTTGAAGCCGCCGGTGACGTTGAAGCCGCAAGTGATGTTGAAGCCGGCGGTGAAGTTGAAGCCGCAAGTGATGTTGAAGCCGGCGGTGATGTTGAAGCCGCAAGTGATGTTGAAGCCGGCGGTGGTGGTGGCGGGCGTCTGGAATTCCTCAAAGCTTTTGCTTTGGGAATCATTGCCACGATCATTGCCAAAAAAGTATTTAAGTTTTAGTTATTTTGGTATTAAAACCCTAATGGAACAATGGCTGCTAACAAAGTCTTAAATTATTTTGGTATTTTGTTTTAAAAACCCTAATATGAAGTCTGTTTAACGTACTTTTTCTTCTTTTGTTTCATAATTACCGTGTTTAATGAAGTTAAAGCACATTTTTTTTTGTTGAAAGCACATTCGTATGAAGAAAAAGCAAAAGCAGTTCATTTGGTAAGAGAGAGAGAGAGAGAGAGTTCGGGTAGTGAAACAAATTCTGATTACGGATTTGTGCTATCGTAAAGATATGTTTTTGTGAGAAGTCAGACTTCAGTCAACTCACGACTTGGGCCAGTAGTTGGGCTTAGTACAAGCCTTAGTGTCAAGTAGGGCTCAAGTAAGTTTATAGGGTTTCTTTGTTATAAATACAAGTGTTTAACAATAGGAATACCTAATCCGGACTCCAGGGATTCTGAGCGCCTTAGAGGCGGCTCGTAGAGCTAGAGAGAGAATAGGGGTTTTCTCTGGGGAATCTAGTTATGTTCTTTGTTCTTTCTTGTTTGTTGGGTGTGAGAGAGATCTATATTGTGAACCACATCGGAGGTGTTTTCCGATTGATTCTTTATAGTGGATGTTGTGGATCCAGGATCCACCCCAAACGTAGCGGTTAGAGACCGTGAACTGAGTGAACAATTCTCGTGTTCGTTAGTTTGTGTATCGAAGATAGATTGTGACAAGGAGAATTAAAGTTTAAATCCTAACAGTTTTGCTGCAAAAAGGTGTTTTTGGGGGGTTGGAGGCGTATCTCTGATTTACACGTGTCATCGACAAGCGTGACTGCCAAGTTCCAAAACTTTTCTCGTAAATGTTTTTTTTTTCCCCATCACTCCCTCTACTCGATCGTGTGACAGCAACAGAAAGAAATTGTTCAAAAACTAAATAAATTTCCGAAAATAGAATTAAACATTTCTTTTGCTCTAAAAATAAATTGGACTGAACCTAAACTACACATATCATGAGAAATTGGAAATGAACCTAATAAAACATTTATTTTGCTCTAACCTACAACATCATCACTCTACTCGTGTGACAGCAACAAAAATAAATTGTTCAAAAACTAAATAAAGAATTAAAATGGTGGTGGCTTTTGTCCTCTAATGCTTTTGATTTGTTTTTGTTTGGTATTGGAAGATCTATGGAAGAAGATCAAACAAGCAAAAGTCATCCATAGTCAAGATCATATGGTATCAAATCAATCTGAAACTTTTGTACAATTAATATTGCAAAAGATGATTGAAATCTGAAATCAAAAGCAATGACTCTAACTATAGTAAAACTCTGATTTCACTAGCCATTAATAAAAAAGAAAGAAGAAGAAAACAGAGTACGAACGGAAACTTGGGATGTTGTTTTCAGTTTTCAAAGGTTTCTGGCCGATTGAGCCATCATCTCCGCGCGTGTAAAGTTCCTCTGCTTTTGTTCTCTTTTTAAGATCGAAAAGCATAAAAATTATTATATTTCAAAATGTCAAATTTTTGTTCTCTTTTTTTCTTTTCACAAATGCAAAATTGGAGTTTGAAACGAATCAACGATGTGATAGTATATTATTACGTACTAATTAACTAGGATGTGAGTTCATTTGTTTGCGTTTACGTTTTGCCTTTCTTTTTACATCTAATTAATAACTTAATAAGACCTGCTAATACTAATATAACTTTTTCAAATGAACTCACAACTTTTAACATTTGAAACAACATTTATTTTGTAATTGTTAACTTTCTGTGTGATTTTGGCGTTTACATTTGAATTTTGCAGAAATATCTTATGAAAACAGAGATTTTATTAATTTGTACTAAAACACAGGGAATGTTTTAAATTTCAGAATGTAAACAAAAACGCAAACGTCAATGCCGAAATTGACGCCATAGTATATATGCGGAGACTGAAACTTCTACTATATATATTTTGTTAGAACAGTAGAGAGAATTGTGAATATTATATGTTCTGATAATTAATTGCAATATTTACTTAGGCAATATAAATGGTGAATGTTCCAAAGATTGGAAATTAGGCTGTTTATAAAGGACCAAGCGTAACCAAAGAGATAATATATGGGATAACACTAGGCCTTGCGGCTGGATCGGAAGGCTATGGAAAATGCATCATTGGAACTGTAACGCCCTGTCCGCCCCTACCGGTGAGTCATCCATCCCTCTATCGGGCTCGTGGGCCCCACCCCTGTCCGACGGCCGGTGCGTTATTTTTGGTAGACCCGACCGAGTAATTTACTGACCCTGCAATCACCACGTGACCTTTCCCCGTGTTTTGTCCTCACTCACACGCTACCGTGACTCACTTCCCGGAAGATCACCCATCCTTAGACTATTTCAGCCCAAGCACGCTTAACTCTGGAGTTCTTTCGGGCAAGTGATCGGAAAAGGTAAGTGCACTTTGGTGACATAGGTAGCCAAATTAATTCATTCAAGCCTTTCTCAAATGGGTCGGGTCCAGGATGTTACAGGAACAACCAAAGACGAACGATATGACTTGCTCGAGAAAGGAGATCAGATCAGTGTTAGTATTCGTGTACGTTTCTCGGGTTTTAACTTACATTAATTATATATATATACTAAATAGGTTGGAATTTTGATACATAAACATTTTAGAATTGGAAATATAGAAAATTATTCGTTAAAGTGGGATGCGAGTAATTAGGGTGTGTCGTGTGCGTAACTGATCTGAATTTCGGTTGTGTTTTCTTGATACAGAAAGGGATTTGTTATCTTATGAAGGACCAAGCCTAACCAAAGAGATAATATATGGGATAACACTAGGCCTTGCGGCTGGATCGGAGGGCTATGGCCAGCCGCAAGGCTATGGAAAATGCATCATTGGAACAACCAAAGACGAACGATATGACTTGCTCGAGAAAGGAGAGATCAGTTTTGTCGCGGAAGATGAGTATAGTATTCGTGTACGTTTCTCGGGTTTTAACTTACATTAATTATATAAATACTAAATAGGTTGGAATTTTGATACATAAGCATTTTAGAGTGTGTGATTATTCGTTATTCGTTAAAGTGGGATGCGAGTGATTCTCCGGTACATGTAATTAGAGTGTGTCGTGTGCGTAACTGATCTGAATTTCGGTTGTGTTTTCTTGATGCAGAAAGGGATTTGTTATCTTATAGGAGTTCAAGAAGAAGAACCAAAAGGAATACGTCTTGGCCTTTTTTTCAGGGTATGTTAATTTGTTTCAATAAATGTTACAAAACATTGGGAATTTGGATATGTCGCAAAAGGTTAGTGTTTTGCTGATGAAGAATATATATATAGTTATAAACCACTTGAATTAAATTTTGTGAAATCTATATCCGTAAAAGCTTCTCTACCCGCGGTATTCGCTTGTTATATCTGGGTTTAGGAAATCATAGCCTATGATTCATAGGCAACACTAGATTCGCATGACTTTGCATACATATCGGACCTCATCATTTTATTTTTGAATTCGTTATTAATAAATTTAATATATTTTATTTTTAGTAACTTTATCTGTTAATATTTTGAATTGGTTATTAAATTTTCCTAATTTTTAACTTTTTGTTTTATTAATCGATTTAAAAATTTTCCATTATTAATTATTAAATTTTCTTTTTTTAAAAAATCAATTTTGGCTAAGAATGAGCAAGTGGGTCAGTGGTTGCCACACCTCTGCTGCCATTTTATCGGTGTCGAGTTTGACTCCACCTACCCTCCATGTGCCGGTATGTTCTTGCCCAAAATGATGACAAAAAATCAAATTTGACTTTTAGGATAAACTTACTTTTTATTTTTATTTCTCGTTTAGTAATTTTATTTGTAAGATTATGAATCGATGATAAATTTATCATTTATTGTTAATATTATGTGTCAAAAACTAATTGGATTTTTTCAGAAATTTCTTTTACACATGTCAAAATCTAATCGATTGACTTGTCATGTGGCGTGATCATGCTTTTCTCTTTACGTAGAAATATCTTCTATTAGACAAATGATTACATGAAGCTTATGGACGAAAAATGTTATGAAAAATTTGTTTGGTTGTGAAATTGAGAAGCTATCAATTTGGTTATATAGATGTGGAGATTGATAATTCCTATTCTTTTGAGGATTATATTCCATTTTTAATTACATTAGTCTAAATAGAAATACTAATTGTTTTTTTCCTTTTTTTAAACTTTAGCTTTTTAGGATTGTAAACTATTTGTTTAATTTCCTTAATCTAAACATAACCACTATTTTTTCCCCTTTACTTTTAGTATTAGGAACCGATTTTAAATTTTACTTTTATTAATGTTAATATTATGTGTTTATTTATAATTGAAAATTTATTGTACACATGTCAAAAATCTGATCGTTTGACTTGACACTGTTGATCAGAAGCTAGTGTGTTGAGGAGTGTGTCGACGACACTGTTCATCAGAAGCTAACCAAGGAAGTGTGTAGGAGTGTGTCGACGACACTGATTCATCAGAAGCTAATCAAGGGAGTGTGTTGAGGAGTGTGTCGACGACATTGATTCATCAGAAACTAATCACACGGGTGTGTTGAGGAGTGTGTCGACGACATTGATTCATCAGAAACTAATCGCACGGATGAACAGTAAAAAAACAGATTTCATCTTCTTTGTTAGTAGATAAGATTTACTCTACTTGTGGTTAAGATTGGTTTAGGCACTGTTTTGCCTCTTTCTTTCTTGTAATTAAGTTATATGTATGTGGCTATGTTTATTGAAAGATAACAAGATGAGATAATCACAAAATACTCTCTCTCTCTCTAAAATCGTTTCTCCTTCTCTCTCTCTTGTTCTTCATCTTGTTCTTGCTTCAGATCACTCTTAATCACATAAATCAACATGGTATCAGAGCAGATCGCTCTATAGGACCTGATTTCCGCAAGAATCCTATTACTTTACCATTGTTCTTCGAGAAAAGAGATGGAAAACAAGAAGATGATCACTGTTCCGATTACTTTCAATGGGGATAACTATCTTCTATGGTCTAGGCTCACAAAGACTGTTCTGCGCAGTTGTGGCTTGTGGGAGCATGTAGAAGACTCTCACGTGTTGTCTACGGACAAGGAGGATTCCAAGTGGATCCAGGAAGACCAGTTTGTGTTGGCTGTTCTTCAGAGCTCATTGGAGCATACAATCCTTGCAGCTTACTCATATGTTGAAACTGCAAAGGTATTGTGGGTCACTCTTATGAGTGTGTATGGTAATACCTCTAATATCAGTAGAATATTTGAGGTAAAGAAGGTTTTGAATCATCTCCAACAAGAGGAAAGGTCATTCAAGGAGTTATTTGGAGACTTCAGGGGATTGTGGGCAGAGCTGGAGACGTTGAGACCGCCTACCACTGATCTGAAGGAGTTGAATGAGAGGCGTGAGCAGGATCAAGTCTTTGGACTCCTCCTCACTCTGAATGGATCGTTTAAAGAACTGATT
>PKML01043629.1:310493-330151 GCA_002933935.1 Eutrema yunnanense
CAGAAAATTTCGAAGATGATCCTGAAATCGCCAAAGCATCGATCGATACCCCCAGGTGTCGATCGATGCCGGTTACAATTCTGAAACGGGATACTTCAAAAACCCGTGTATCGATCGATACCCCATTAGTATCGGTCGATACTGAGGTGATTTCTGAGGAGACAACTGAGACTTCGACCGTGGCGCCTAAGGTAGTCGGAGAACAAGTGTATATACCCAAGATGCCTTATCCTATAGTTCCTAAGCTGACAAGGGAGGAATGGGAGATTGCTAGATTACAGTATTTGCTGGATAACCCGAATGTGGAACTTCCTTCTGATGAAGATGTACCTGCCAAGAACAATTCAACAGCAAGAGTATCGATCGATACCCTACCTGGTATCGATCGATACCCCTCGCAGATCGAGCCAGAAACTGTGAAAACACATGAGATTTCGAGTGAGGAGCCTCAAGTAGTAGCAGCACGATTCAATATCGCCCAATTTTGGGAAGACTATGAAACGAAGTGTCAGGCAGCGAGGGCTAAGGAACAAGCTAAGAAAAGAGTTCGAAACCCCAAGAAGGAGAATCCTGTTCCTAAACAACTCAGAGATCCCATCTTTCCAAAGCAGCTGCGTGGCTTTGAGAAGATGGTACGAAGGATCTCCCCTGATTCGACATTTGAAGAAGCTTTAGAGTGCCATCCTCTGCTGAGTCACTTCAAAGACTGCAGAGAAACTGAGGAAGAGATTAAGGCACTCTTCATTAAGGCTAGGGGTATGATATGCTCAATTTAATACCCTAACAGTACTAAAGCAGTAGTTGTAGTCTAGCTAGGGGTCGAACACAAGGACTCACAGAAATCACACAATGAATTGTAGAATCAAGCTAAGCTAAGCAATTCAGGTTAAGCAGAAAACAGAAAACAGTAAACGATGTGTATTCAATCAGGAAAATATAGGCCCAGGGTTTTTCTCAGGAAATCAATGAATGCATGTAAACTAACTAGCAGGATTCAGATTTAGCGCAGTTCTAGAACTCAAATCACTAAAGTATAATTGACCAACTGTCGTTGCGAGAATGATCTAAATCTAAATCCTAGGAGTTCCAAATTTCTTTGCGAATCCTAAAGTCTAAATCAGCTTTAATAACAGGTTTGATATGTTCACAAATCAATTAGTCCAAATTTCTTTGCGAATAATCAATTTGCTCACTTAGGTTCTATCAGGTAATTAATCGCACTGTCGTGCCTAATCAATTATCCTAAGATCTAAATTCTAGATTCGTCAACCTAGAATTAGCTATGAACACAACCTAAGCGAAGAACTATTATTCAGATGGTGAATCCTAAACAGATAATTAACCTAGCATTCAGAGAAAACCCTAAACCTAAGGTGGATCTACTCAAACATGGTAATTGAATCCAAAGACATGTTTGAATAAATCATCAAATAAAATAATCAACAGGGTTTAGATATCTGATCTCGGACGAAGGGAAATCAGACTTATCTCAAAACCAAAGTATTCTAAAATAAAGCTTAGCCTTTACAAGTGGCTGTAAAATCCTATTTATAACCTAATACACGTTTCGGGCCTTCTTGTAAATACTAAAAGTCTTCTGGGCACTTTTGTAATTCTTCAAGTCTTGGAAAACTCGCGGGTCATGTCTTGCTGCGATGGGTATCGATCGATACAAGGGGGTATCGATCGATGCTCGACGTGAAAACAGGTACTCAGCAACACGATCTTTAGCTCTGCTCCAAGCTGCTCCAGAAAGCTCCAATACTTCCAATAATCCTCCAAACGTGGTATGACCTGTAAAAGACTCTAAAAGACTACAAAACACTAGAAAGACTCTATAAAAAGGACTTATATCATGGTCTAAACAGGGTAAAAACCATGATATATCAATGATGCACTACACCGCGCCTCTCGCTGGATAATTCTCGAGGAGGCAGTGACACATACCTGCGAGGAACTCATGGAATGCGATGAATTTGAAGAAATATTACCATTACAATGAAAGATATTTGTAAAATTGAACTACGAAAGGCTTGATCCCTTATCAGGGTACGTAGGCAACCTCACAAGGGTGCAGCTACTAAAATAAATAAAAAATAAAAATCCTCTTCTCTTAAGCATGTTAAACGCAGCCTGAGATCTTTTCAGCTTCTATCTACAAGCTAAAAGCTTACTCCATAAATGAACAGCCTTACGAGCTAGAGCATGCTACCAGCTAGCATGACTCGACTTTGCGTCTAAATTGCAAGGTCACAACCTTTTTAGTCTCTAAATGACAACAACCTTTACGTCTAAACTGTTTAGGTTGCATGCCTGCCTCTAAACGGCTTCTACCTTGCGTCTTAAAATCGCTTGGTCAGCTCCCTAGGTCTCTAAACGACCTGGGAGCAGGGTCTCTAAACGGCCCGGGTCCTTGGCTGAAAAACTGCCTTTGACCCATTGAAAAGTGTCAGCCTCCAAATGGCAAAAGGTTTGATCTCTCCTCAGGGTATGTAGGCAACCTCACAAGCGTGCAGCTGTTAAATAAAAAAATCAGAAATTGAGCCAGCTAAAAGCAGCATGAAGTTCTTCAACTTCCATCTTCGACCTTGTGTCTTAAAATCGCATGGTCAGCTCCCTAGGTTTCTAAACGACCTGGGAGCAGAAATTGAACCTGCTAAACGCAGCCTGAAGTTTTTCAACTTCCATCTACAAGCTAAAAGCTTACTCCATAAATGAACAGCCTTACGAGCTAGAGCATGTTACCAGCTAGCATGACTCGACTTTGCGTCTAAATTGCAAGGTCACAACCTTTTTAGTCTCTAAATGACAACAACCTCTACGTCTAAACTGTTTAGGTTGCACGCCTGCCTCTAAACGGCTTCGACCTTGTGGCCTAAAATCGTCTGGTCAGCTCCTGAGGTCTCTAAACGACCTGGGAGCAAGGTCTCTGAACGGCCTGGATCTTTGGCTGAAAGACTGCCTGTGATCCTTTGAAAAGTGGCAGCCTCTAAATGGCGAAAATGATAAATCATTCTAAGAAAAAACGAAAGATTATCCAAGAAAATTAAATTAAGCCTCCTCGCAGGAGCATAAGTTCAATCAAAAGGCCCACTGGGGCATAACAAGTTCAACAACAAATTCGAACATGATTTAAAGATCAAGTAAATCCCGAGATTGCAGGACCGCACCCTCAGTGACACGTCACTAAGGATGCTGGGGGGCTACTGTTGGGCCCGAATTTAGCACCCTAAATCCAGCCCGAATAAGCATGCTCAACAATGAAGGCTCGGCCCACGACGAGGTCTCATGAGACTGTTTACAAGCTGAAGTAAGAAAGGCATAAGTTAAAACAAGCGTGATGGGAGCAGCGAGCATGCTGAAAGCACCGAGCATGTTGGAAGCAGCGAGCATGCTGGAAGCAGCGAGCATGCTGAAAGCAGCGAGCTCGCAGGAAAGGAGCGAGCTCGCATAAAGACAATAGTACGAGCTCGGCGAAAGTTCAAACCTGGTCAAACATAATTACTTCACTTCCTAGAATCAAGCCTTACATTAAAGACAAAGATTATGGATTTAATTAGGGGTGGGCAAAAAAACTGTAACCGAAAAAACCGAACCGAACCAAACCGAAATAAATCATATGGTTTGGTTATGGTGTAACCTAAAAACCCATTTGGTTTTCATTCTTGTTAAGAGTTCGGTTTCGGTTTGGTTTGGTTAAAACCGTAAAACCGAATGGTTTTTTCGGTTTTTATATTTTAGATTAATTTTATATAGCTTTATATTTTTTTTGGTTTGGTTTAGATTTATCATTTATCCATTCTTGTTTTTTGGTTTAGATTAGATATATTAATTTATATAGCTTTCTTGTTTTTCTTTATTTGTTGTTAATTTTGTTGATCAGAGATTCATAAGCAACATGAGAAGACGAACAATCGTGGCTAATGATGATGATAAGAATCTGAATTTTCTTCTTTTCATCTATTTTCTAGGTTTTTTTTAGTCTTGATTTTTATTGATGATTTGGATTTACGAACAATTTGATTTAGATTCTAGTCTTTGAATTCTTTTTGTTTTTGCACTTATTAGTATGCCTACTTATTAGCTTAATATATTATTTATACATTCATTTTATTTTTGCTTATTGTATGAGCCTTATCAATAGTTATGAACCAAACTAAAAACCGTAACCGAACCAAACCAAACCGAACCAAAATTGCATATGGTTTTTAAATGGTTTCATTTTTTATAAAACCGATAAACCGAAAAACCAAAAAAACCGAACCGAAACCAAACCACAAACCGAAGTGCCCACCCCTAGATTTAATTCTATAATTTAGTGTAGTATCATGCAGTTATCTTTTCTGAGCTTGTATAAATTTGAACATCAGCTACAATGTAATGAGATACCGAATTCTTGACTGCAAAAAGGCAATAATAACATAAAATATTTTTCTCTCAAATTCCTCTCGAGTTCTTACAAGTTTTTCCTAAGTCTTTTTAATACACTTCAACCTCAAAGTAGTCAAGGATTGAGGTTGTGAGATTCTGCTCTCACATCAGAGATTATACGAGATCGAGTTAAACGGAAAGTTAACATTTGTGTATATTTCCTTATTGTTAAATAGGTAGATTTCCTATTCTCATATTTGTAAAGAACTTGCTAGACAAGTTAGGACTTTGTATAAATAAGCATATTGGCCAAATCAATAAACTGAGAGAAACTATTTTATTTCTAAGGTTTCCTCCAAATCTATTAGTTTTTGGTTTCAATCTTCAGACATTAGTGAGCTGTTCAAGTTTGAACTTGGTTGATTCAAACTTAGCTTCCTTCTCTTCAGTATTTTAAACAATCTCTTAACAAGACCCATCATTTCTAATCTTTTTCTTCCTCGAAGCAAAGCTACTTGGTCCAATCTCTATTGACATTCTCTTTGTTCGGTAGAAGAGACCAAATTGAGTAATGAGGCACAATAAAAAAAAGATCTAAGAAAGTAATTGAATCTTTTAAGAAAGTAATTGAATCTTTAAGGAAAGTAATTGAGTATAGTTTTTACGGTTTAAGATTTTGGACTATTTTTCTAATTTCGATATATAAGCTTTAGGCTATTTTTATGTACCTTTCGGAGAGCTCCTCAGATTCTTTGGCATCACAATGAGAACCTTGTTGGTGTAGGATTTCGTAAGAATGCCAAATCCGAGAGGGATGGTCGACATGGGAGTAGGTCGAGAAATTATCGAAGGTCGAAGCCATTCGGAATCCACGATGATTAACTCCTCAACAGAACGCGAAAACAACCACCTTTTTTTTATTATTATTATTATTATTGTTATGATCACATAGCATTTAATTATTTGTATATTGTTGTGTTTCATTGCAGGTTGCGTGTTGTGACGCCATCAATTTCTCGCAGCTTAAAGAGTGTATAATTATTCCTTATAGGTTAGATTGGTTTGAACCATTTGTGTTGTTGCTTCAAAATTCTCCTAAACTGAAAATTTTTCACATCGACCAGGTTCGTACGCATACCACCCCGCGCATGCACTAGTAAATTTTAAAAAATTACAGATAGATTTTGACAAGCAAGAGAAGAGGCGATATTGTAAAAGGATTTTGTGTATTTCCATAGAAGCAATTACATCAGTTTATATACGGAAGAGAAGAGATCTAGTTTCCTAAAACAGTAGGATTACAAATATATGACAGGGTGGAGAATTGATATGGTTGAGTAATATCTGTAAAAAAATATTTCTCGACATAGCCCTATACATTACTCAGCTTCCGCTGAAGAGAGACTAACTATTGATTTTTTTTTTTTTTGGAATGAATGTAAAATTGTATTCAACCAAAAAACGTTTGTACAATAAATGTAAGCTATAGTTTGAGATTGCTGGGAGCAAAGTTAGAAAGAGAAGTTGATCTTCAGATCATTTGAGATAGATCAATTTCTGGTTGAAAACCATAGTATCAAGCCATCCTCGTAATGGGTGTCCCCTGTTCGTCGAATCGCGGTGATGCGGTTTCGAACGTTCTTATCAATGAGTTTGTGTAGGTGGGAGTGTGGGGGAGGAGTCTCTCCATGTCTACGTCTATTTCTTTCACGCCAAATATGATAGATGGAGGCTTGGAACGTATACCTTACTAAGAACAGAGCAGTATTTGCGAAGGTACCATTGTGAAGAATGCTGAGAATGCTGTCCCAATTAGTGGTGTATGTACTACCCATTAAACGATGCATAAGTCTTTGCCAGATTTGTGCTGAGTAAGAGCACTCGAAAAATAGGTGGCTTCTGTTTTCCTCCATGATGCCACATAAGACACAATCCGAGTTGTGACTCGAGTTCCAAGACTTCATGCGGTCTCCCGTGGTGAGTCTGTTTAGAGTCGCTAGCCAAGATAGGAAGGAGTACTTTGGTGTGGCCTTTGCAAACCAGATGCCTGCAGCCCAGTCCAATACCGGTTTTACCTCTTGAATGAGGTTCCAAGTACCCTGACTAACTGTTGATTGCTTCTTGGATGACAATGAGATTGGCGAGTCACAAAGCTGTACAAAATACCCGGTTAAAGATCGTCGAGTGCGAGGACACGCCGTCCAATCTGAATCACACCAGCCATGTAGTTGCGAGTAAGATACCTTGGCCTGGATTCAATATCAAATATCTAACCACTCGCAACACAGCATTCCAGTGATCTTCCTTTGGTTGCTCCATATATTGTGCCAATGCATGAACAGAATATGACAGTTCTGGCCGAGTAACTGCCAAGTAAATGAGTCTTCCGATATTGTCGTGGGTTTTGATCCTTGAATCATTCCTTATGCAGCCGTTACATCAATCCCAACTTCTCCAGAATTCGGCCGAGGCTACGAAAAATCAGTTGATGGGCCATGGATCAACTTAATCAAGCTGGTTGATGGGCCGCCGAAGCAGATGGCTCAGGCCATGGATCAACTTAATCAAGCTGGTTGATGGGCCAAAAGGGTGAAGGCGTTTGGGCTCTAAATAAGGAAACGCAACAACAACAAATTGGGCTTCAAATTAAGACGTTGGCCCAAGTCAACAAATTGTAGCGGTTTGCGACGGCTACAGTTTGCCAAGTCTCCTTCGAATTGCCTCCGACTCAAGCTCGCATATTTGTTTCGGTAATAGCTGCAATTAAAGTTCAAGTTAGAGAGATTACTTGTAACGAAAGATTGCTAGTGAAAGCATAATGGTTTTGTTCCATCCCCAGATATATCTAACGGAAATTGGGTGAACAATTTGATGTTCTTGTATCTTTAGTTTTCAAATTCCGTAAGTAAAACTAAGTGACTAAATCAACCTAAGTGAATCAAGATCATAATCGGGACTTAGATAGCTTCCGGTTTCAAGAAGATTCTTTACAAATTGGTATCAGAGCGCTAGGTTAAGGCGCATAGGAAATTACGGTCCAAATAATTTAAAGTGCGTTGTGATCTGATTTCAAGATTCAAAGTCTATTGAGGTTGTGTGTTGGTTTGAGATAACTGTTGAAAGTTTAACTCTCAATTCTATGGTTCGAATGTTACTCGATGCCTATTTTTCCTTCTTTTTTTTTGAAGTGGCAATTTTTCTTTTTTCTTATTAGAGTTTTCCTTTTTTTTTTTAGATAATTAGAAACTTAATTTTTCTTTTTGTTTTTAAAAAAAAAGCTTTTCTCAAACATCTTCATTGCCGTTAACTAAACTAAAAGATTGATTAGGCTTCACTATCATCATCAAAGTTAAATTATTATCCTTTTTACTCCAAAAGATTCTTCTCGCGTTTGGTTGCAATTTGTATGAAGGTATGTGTTTTTTTTGTTACTATCTTCTTCTTCTTTACTTTGCATTGGTAATGGATTAGATCTCAAATTTTGTTGATTAGTTGGTTAATAATCAATGATTATGATGATAAAGTGTTGTTGGATTGAATTTAAAGAATAAATTATTGTTATTAGTATTTACATTATATTATGTTTGAGTAAAACTTTTATAATTTTAAAGGCCACATTTTTTTATATGCTTTAAACCAAACCAGTCTCAATTAAACCTTTGGTTTACTACGATTATACCAGAAACCTACAATCGGATACCAATAAGAATGGTTTACCAAAAACCGGTTTGCTTCCAGGAAGAGAAAACCGGAATCACCACACCTTCGTCATCTCTACCAATCTCTCCGTTATTCTCATTGCCAGTATTTCTCCGGACGATCAAAATTAGGACAAGCCATTAAATGCGTTCCTCTTTGTGGCATTCACAGACAAGAAAACACATGTAAGCTTCGCATGTCTACTGTTACTTCAGCTCCATACCTTGAACACACAGTCGATAATTTTTTTTTGTGAAAGTTTTCTGACACGATTCGTGCTTTGAAGTATCTTTTGTTGCTTCTAGTCTGCAAGCAATAGGTTTCGGTCAGTCACAACTTGTGTTTATTTCGTCACTGTCCAATTTTGTTTTTTTTGTCAAGAAACCAGTTTTTACAAAATTGACACAATTTGTTTCCTTTTTCTTTCAGATTACTTCTTAACAGTCCCTGTGGGTTTCAAGCTCAATTCTTTACCTTGAATCATTGGTTTACGAGAACTAAGGCTTTTGGGTATTTCTCGTCTAGGACCTTCTTTCTTCCTTCCTTTGTCGATAACTCCAGATTTCAGAGTGATTCTGGTAGTTTAATCTACTCTGGATCAAGGAGTTATGTTTCCAATTCAGGTTTTTGTTCCAGTAAACCTTTTTGTGAAGATACTGATACGATTCTTGAGAATATCAAAGTCCCGAGTGATTGTGTTGAAACTATTAAAAATGTGCTTATGAAACACAGTTGGATTCATAAATTTGAGAGTGGATTTAGTAGTATTGAGCTTGATCAGTACAAAGTCATCAGAATTTTAGATGATTTGTTTGACGAGACTTCGGATGCATCTATTGCTCTTTACTTCTTCAGGTGGTCAGAGTTGTGGATTGGTGCTGAGCACTCGAGCAGATCTATCAGCCGTATGATTCATGTTTTGGTATCTGGAAACATGAATTATCGAGCTGTAGATATGCTTCTCCATCTGGTGAAGAGATGCGGTGGAGAAGAGAGATCCCTGTGTTTAGTTATGAATTATCTTTTTGAAACTCGTAGTGATCGTCGGGTTTTAGAGACCGTGTTTAGCATGCTGATTGATTGTTGCATCAAAGAGAGGAAAGTAGAAATGGCCCTGAAACTAACTTACAAAATGGATCAGTTTGGCATCTTTCCTTCACGAGGGGTTTGTATTTCATTGCTCAAGGAAATTCTACGGATTCACGGGTTGGAGTTAGCTCAGGAATTTGTTGAACACATGATTAGTCGAAAGAGGCATCTAAATGCTGCTGTGCTTAGCCTATTCATTAGAAAATACTGCTCTGATGGTTGTTTTGATAAAGGTTGGGAATTGCTTATAGGGATGAAACAGTATGGAATCAGACCAGATGTTGTGGCATTTACAGTTTTCATACATAGTTTATGTAAGGCAGGGTTTCTGAAAGAAGCGACTTCGGTACTGTTTAATCTCAAACTCTTTGGCATCTCTCAGGATTCTGTATCCGTCAGTTCTGTTATCGATGGGTTTTGTAAAGTAGGAAAGCCAGAGGAAGCCGTTAAGCTCATTCATTATTTTCGTCTTAGACCAAACATTTTTGTGTACAGTAGCTTTTTGTCAAAAATATGTACCGAGGGAGACATGCTAAGAGCTTCTACCATATTTCAGGAGATCTTTGAGTTGGGGCTCCTTCCTGACTGTGTTTCTTATACTACTATGATCGGCGGGTATTGTAAATCTGGGAAAATAGATAAAGCTTTCCAATACTTTGGAGCGCTGTTGAAAAGCGGAAACACGCCATCTTTAAAGACGTATACGCTGCTCATTGGTGCTTGCAGCAAGTATGGAAATGTAGGCGATGCTGAAGCTTTGTTTCGGAATATGAAAACGGAGGGTTTGGTGCCCGATGTTGTAACATATAACAACCTAATGCATGGGTATGGGAAGACAAATCAGCTGAATAAAGTTTTTGAGCTTGTTGATGGGATGAGATCTGCTGGTATCTCTCCAGATGTTGCAACCTACAATATCTTGATACATAGCATGGTCGTCAGAGGATACGTCGATGAAGCAAATGGTATCATCAGTGAGCTTATCCGACGGGGATTTGTTCCTAGCATGTTAGCATTCACCGATGTGATTGGTGGGTTCTCGAAGAAGGGGGATTTTCAGGAAGCATTTCTTTTGTGGTTCTACATGGCTGATCTTAGAGTGAAACCTGATGTTGTAACATGCAGTGCGTTACTACATGGCTATTGCAGAGCGCAGAGAATGGGCGAAGCTATTGCTTTGTTTAACAAGTTGCTTGATGCAGGGCTAAAGCCAGATGTGGTTTTGTATAATACCCTCATCCATGGATATTGCAGTGTAGGGGATATTGAGAAAGCATGCGAGTTGATTGGTTCGATGGTTCAAAGGGGAATGCTTCCGAATGAGAGTACTTATCAAGCACTTGTTGTGGGGCTTGAGGAAAAAAGGTTTATCAACTCAGAAAAGCATGCATCCATGTTGCTTGGACAAATTCTTTTCGCAAATAGTGCCAAGTAACATTGATACTTTTGGTGATTATTTGCTCTCTTATGTGCCTTTGTCTCATGGCAAAAGCTTCAAATTTGTTTAACATGAGATTTAAAAGTCATATTTTATATCTACTTCGTTTAACATCGTAATTATAAACTTTTTTTGTGATAACAATTGAAACTCACCAATGGATCGTCTCATTCAACTTTACAATGATGTTAAGACATTACAAAGAAAAAAAAAACAACACAAACAAACAAAAAAACGCAGAGATAAAGAAGAAAAAGAACCCTGAAAGGGAGGAGCTATAGAGAGCTACATAATGAATGGAAACAAGGCACCTGAAAACTGGGTATGTTGAAAGAATCATGGAAGCTGCTCTACGAGTGCATCAAAAATGCCTGGCGATTCATATGTTCATTTATAAGGACCAAGAACAAGCAGAGATCAATACCAAACTTTTTTTTTGAATGCAATGCAGAATGAAATCAGCCGGACGAAAACGAAGTTGATGAAGAGAAGGCATCAGAAGTGATGTTTGATTTGATCTTGATGGTTTCTTTCAAGGTCAAACAATGGCTTTAACCTTCTTTCTACCTCGCTGCATTGTAGGTCGATCTCATGTGCAACCATTGAGAAAGCAGAGTAACAAGATTCGTCGTCCCTGAATGCTAATGTCCATCTCCCGTCTACTAGACCTTTGGACTTTAGCTTCTCATAGACTCCTCGCTTTGTCGGATCCAAGAACGGTACAGTAGATGGTCGGATTCTCAGGTGTAGCCATTTTGAGTGCTTTTCATCTATTCGGGGCTGAAAACAAAACGAAAGATATATCATTTCTCTATGCCAATATCATGATCATCTCTGTCCTTGTGTGTGATCTTTACAAGCATTTTCAATCAAGAAGAAGACAATAAAGGTGAGTACGTACTTTGCAGCCGGCTAAAGGTGCGGTAACACGGACGATTCCATGATCTGGCTTCGAAAGTGATTCTTCAGCAAGGACAATCCACCCAGACACACCAGATGATAATGCTAGAAACGAGAAATTGCGCTCCTTGCCTCTTTCAAAGGCAATCCTACAAGGTACAGCATCAACTGCACCGGGAAGTTTCAAAGATTAGACTAACTACAGAATAGACAAATCAATCAAACTGAGACATGAGAGTGGAACATGGACATGGTGTGGGTTTGATAGATGTGGTAATAAGGCAAGTATAAGAGCATCATGTGCTAACCTAGCTTCACTTCGGTGCCAGGTTTGGCGACTGAAACATCCAAACCAGCAATTGTGGTGCGAGACGTTTCAGATCTGTCGACAGGAGGATGAATAGGAGGCTGCTCTGGTAAGGGCCTACCTAGCGAGAAGATCTGGAGTTGATGAAGAAGCACAAAAACCTAAGGAGTAAAGGCTCGGTTATCAGATGTTTGTAGCATATACATCAACAACAAGCGCTGATAATAGTTTTCCATTAAAATATAAAGGGACGAAATGGACGAACCTTTACCACCTCACACAATCTTTCACCTGCTGTGAGTGATGATTCACTAACAGCATTATCTGTAAGAAATTCAGTTGTTAGTGGTTTGCATAAACAGGATTTTAACAAGGGAATGTCCATATCATTCACATTTATTATCAGCTAGCCACGCAAATTGAAAAACAAAAATTCTACCATTAGAAGACGATCTCTCCAGCTGGAGAAGAACGGATTTAGGCTCTTTTTGAGGGGATGGAGCTTCGATCACTGTCAGAAGAGATTTGGTATCAGATTCACTTAGTATATTCTTACAATCAAAATCCAACATATTCAACATTTTGCTTCTTTACTTGCCTCTTTTGCACTTTTTCCACTCATCAAGCAGTACCGTGATGAGTAGATCAGGCCAGGTACCTTTAATCTCCCGGATAAGTTCTCTTGTACATTTCTCATACGAAACCTGCCATCAGCAGGAAACCAGTAAATAAATGAAGAGAGGGGTAGGGGAGAGAGAAACAGTGTGAAACAAAAAAAAAACATCTTGAAAGCAACATACATTCATCATCTTGAGATGCTTGCGATTAAATTCTGCCTCACTATAAGGAAGCAATTGGCGTAAGAGCCAGCCACCATCCCATAATGTTTCCGCAGACATGTTTTCTCGGCAGAGAAGACTGACCAATGCATCCACCACCTACACCACATTTGTTACTAAATCAAGACGAGAACTTTTCCACTGTGATGAAAAAGAACCTAGCTTTAGCAGATAGAATTTCAGAAGAAACTAGGCTAATAAATAGGGTTTACAAACATTCATAATTTACCTGATGTCTATGTACACGGGGGCACATTGCAGCCCCAGGCAATGAACAGCATACTCCAAACTGCTCCTGTTGAAGTTACTTGAATGAATAAGTCAATCATAATATAATACAACACCAAAGAGATGGAGGGGAAGGTGTAAAGGAAATTTTAAGAGATGCTGTGAAGTACCTCCAACCTCCGCAGATACCAATCAAGTTCGCTACTTAAGCCATCTCTCATAGAACCATTTTGCGGTGAAAACAGTTGCTCTTCACCAGAGTCCTCCCCAACCAAAGATTGCTGTCAGATATAATTAAGTTTTGAATAAGAAAAAAGGCTTTCCAAGAAGTAAAGCATATCTTTTGGTCCATGCTAGAGTAAATGGTCCAGTTAAAAGTATTAGTAACAGTATCCATACAGACGCGATTTGCTTTGACAATCTACTGGAAAAGATATTAAGCACAAGATAGAGGATAATGACAGAACTCACCAGCAAAAGTTTTTTGTGCTGCTTACGCTGAGGAAGAATGCCGAAAGCATCTAGCATTGACTCTTCAAGCTCTATCAAAAGAGAATGTAAGACATCAAAACCAGAAAAGGCGAGAAGAAACTGCACAACGCCACTGCCAATACCTTTTGTCTGCAACAAAGTGGCTAGCACAAACAAGGAACCCTGAGCTTGCACGTCATCTCCCTCAGAAATAAACTGAAGTAAAGTCTCCCTAGTTACAAAAAGAACATCAGCTTAATAGATAGAGGAAAATACTAAGACTGCATCATACACGGCTTAATATTAGCTAACATGTTACCTAAACGTAATATGTGAATTGTCGAAAATACTTTTTGTAGTATTTTCACTGCAGACGTGGGAATTTCCATCCTCACTCGAGACTGAAGTGCTTGTGCTTGGACACTGTTGATCAGCTTCCTCAGTAACACTATTGTCTGGATGCCCATTTCCATAAGTAAGACGTTCAGGAGCCAAGCTGCTATTAGGTTTCACTAGGGAACTTGAAATGAAAGCTTTTACAGGGCAGAAAAGGGTAGCAGCAGTCATATTCGCCAGATCTTTGATTTTAACTATCCGCAGGATGCAACAAAGCAGATAGAGAGAAGTCACAGGATCAACTGATTTATCCTGAAATAACCACAAAAACATAGTATATACTGAAATTATAAATTGTACTCTTGCATATAGTAAAAAACTAACAAGGCTAACAAAATAGCAAAAAAGGACAATATAAATCAACCGAGAACATCAATGAGGAAAAGGAGAAATTTTGTACGTTTACAACCTCAGAGCATAAAGACGGGAGAAGAAGTGGGAGAGTCAGATGCTGCAGAATGTGATCTGTTATCAGCCTCCCGATATCAGGTATGCCAGCAGAGATAACATCACTAAAGTAGTACAAGGTGTCCTCGATCCCATCGACGGCAGCAAACAATTTTCCACCTGAGTCTGGCGATGGGCTCCTTTAGCAAAAGTAAATGACAATCTTTCAGAAGAATGTAATTTACCCAGATCACACGCAAACAAATAAGCAAATAGATGGAAAGGGGTTATGATAAGTAATGAGCAATTTTACGCTATTCCCGTGGAAAATGAAAATGCACTGAATCTTACTTTAGAGTGTTCAACACCATTGCACTTAGATCCATGCATTGCTTTTGGAAAAATGTAACTAATTTTGAAAAGTACTCGGTGTGCGGTGGACTAACTACATAATCATTTACAGATTCATCACCAACTGCAGAAAGAAAAAACCAAAGGCATCAGAAGCGTTGCTAAAAGCTCTGATTTTTTTATTATGCAAGTGACGAATCGAAAGAACTGAATGACTTACCATGATAGACATTAAGAGTCAGGGCACGAACTGCAGTCCGTATCATGTTCTCTTCATGAAATGCAAATTGCATGCCCTCGACATAAAGGGGAAAAGAAACTACTACATCCTAGACGCAGAAACGCAGAATTAAAATATGGCAGAAAAATCCATAAAGGACTTATAAAAGTAAAAGGAACATGCAGCTTAAAAAATACTCACGTTCTCGGTCTTCAAAAGCAACGATATTGTATGCTTGTTTAGTTTCCCACTAACAGCTCTACATAAAGAAAACAAAACAGTTATCAGCTACAGTCGATAAGTACTTCCTAAAGCCGATATAACAACAGAAAATGTACCTTAAGAAGGATATGTAGTAAGATAAAAGCTCTTCATGTTGGAAGTCAAATGTATATGTTATCAAATAATTTACATATTCGTTACTGAACAAGTAGTCTGCAAGGAGTTTCAAAAGAAGATCATAAATAGACTATAATCATGAGGAATTCTCAAAGACAAATATATTGCATCTGATGAACTCACAGATCGCTTGTTCACTCTTTAGGTTTTGGATCATAATACTCATGGTTTGCAACAACTGAACAGAAACTGTTACCGTCCTGCTAACCCTCAAAATACGTACAAACTCCCCCATTACTTGCTTCTCCATAAAAAATCTGCAACAACCGCAAACTATTAACATATGCCAATAAGAAATTAAGGGCGTTGGCAGAAAGACTCACTCAAAGAATGAGGGGTCATGTTGATCGCCATAAGTTAATATCTCCGCGATTGATCTCAGTGCCTCGACAACAATATCCTTGAAAATGGAAACAAAGATCAAATCCTTACCAAAAACAAAGCAACACTGCCAAGACAAAGTTGCTAAAACGAAAGGACTTATGCCACTGACCTTATTAGCCTCGTTCACTATCTGAGTTTTTCTCAGCTGGTCAGTCAGATGCCTGAAAAAAACCAAAGTTTCAAGCACTTATGCTTAATCATCTGGTAGAATCACAGAGCAAGCAAACAATGTCGTACACAAAGATCTCAGATGAAATTTGGAGAACAAGTCATTCTCCTATGGTCTCAAGATAGGCCCTTTGACCCGCACAATTTCTAAAAAGTTGGCCCCTGACTGAAACTGGGGAAGATGGACTTCAATAGTCGATGGCACCATTCAAGCCTATCTTTACCTACCAATTCTAATTCCACAGATATGACGACGAAAAACCTCTCAACCACCCTTAAAAGACACATTTTTAGGCCAGGATTGACAAAATCGCTAAAGACTCGAACACCCAAGGGTAAACTTAGTCACAATTGAAATTAAACGAAACAGAGTTAAATCGGAAATGGAGCTTGTTGCGGGATCGAAGACAAGTACATAAACGAGAAAAACCAGTAGGAACAAAAAAAATGAAACCTGAGTTCGCCCAAGGAGAATCGATCTCTGGGTCTTAAGAAGGAAAACCACATGATTGTCGGATCAATCCTTTGAATCTAGTCTTCTCTGGATCATCATCATCCTTCACTCCCGAGAAAACCCCAATTCCATAATTGGTCCTCGATTAAAGGAAACTCCACAAGTCCTGATGAAATCCGATTCCAGTTCCGGTTCGGATTGCTTCACCGAAGACAAAATCATACAAATTTCTCCAACGCTTTTGATGATGTTCCGGTAAACAACACAATTGTTGACGGAAATGCTCGCGAATAGAAGAAGCACCGAAGTGGGCGTTGAGCTGGCGTTGTTGGGTCAAATAGATTCGGATACGGGTCGGGTTCCAATCTCGAATATCCGTCTCGGTTATAAGATCCTCAGTTTTTGGTAATTTATCAAGACATTGGAACCTCTCTGACTGAGGAAGAGGCTTCTCCATTATCAATGGGTTCCTTCAAAGTTTAATGGTTAAAGGAACTAACCAAAGTTGATAATAATTACATAAGAAAAATTGTATAAATTCTCTCACAACACAAATTTCAAGACTTGTGGCAACCGCATTCTGCTGCTATACCAATGTCTTAAAGATCCTGACTAGCATAGAAGAGAGAAAGAAAGAGTTGTTAAATTTTATGTTTTATATCATAACTTTTTTGATTACTATCTAACAAGATGAATTTGTTGCTAAGCTTAAGATTTATATCCAAAATTTATTTTCAAAAAATTCAGACAGAGATGAAAAGGTTGATAAGCTAGAAAGAATAAAAAAATCTCAAACAAAGATAACAAAGTTTTTGAGCTCAAGACTTATATGCAGAACTTTGCAACTAGGCAGCATAACTTGGCAAAAAATTTAGAAGGCATTTAATGTAAGGAAGTATTTTTGAATAAATTTTATATTACATAAAAAAAAATGTCGTTGTATGAGACAAAACTATAGAGTCTCTGGGTTGGCATGTAACTTTGGTTAAGTCTTTAATTGTACTCGAAATTTTCTTCTTCTTCTGATTATGATTATACAATGGCTTTGAAATAAATACATTTGGGCTAGCTCAAAAGCGCACAATCATTTTTCTAATATTTCGTTCTCTAGTTTCTCTTTTCCTATGCGCTTCTTCTACTTGTTGCTCGAGTTCACAAATTTTGATTGACCTAGGCTTTCGTTTTCCACAATCATCCGACAATCTGGTACGTTTGCTTCGTCACCTTAATGAATTAAATGCTGATTTTGATTAGCCGTTTCCTAGTCTTTCTTTTTGCTCAAGTTCACGGATTTTGGTTCACCATGTACAATTAACTAATATAATAGATGTTTGTTATCTTTCTAATCGTTGTTTGTAATTTATCTATGTTTCTAGTTATTCCAAACTTAGGATACTGTGAATTAGATGACGTGAGATTTATATTAAGAAGGAACCCCACTAAAATCAATTGTTAGGCTATCTATTTGGATGTCTTGTGTTTTGGATGATATATATGTTTAGTAGCCTATTGGATCATGTAGGAGTTAGTATTGTATTCGTTTAATGTTGACAATATAATGGCATTAGCTAGTAAATCTTAGTAAATATACTTATTGTTTTACTATTTTCTTATTGCTAGTAACATTTAAGGTATGTACATCGCTTGTACATAAAATTTTCCAACATTTGATATCAATCAAGTTTGTAACTTTTTCGCAACACTATTAGGTGGAGATTATGTATAGAAACTACTTTTCAATGAAAGATATGTGGCAAAAATGGAAACTTTATTAAGTGTTGGTTGTTTTTTTCAGTTATATGTGGCAAAAATGGAAACCTAACAAGTAGAATGTGTTTAATTGAAGTTTCAAAAGAAAATGATTAAAACCCACATTGTTCTATATGCACTTTGAGAGAATTCTCAAAAAAAAAAAAAAAAAACTTCACAATCTGGCCTACAAAGAACAATTAATTTTGCTTCTACATTGATCAAGATTGTTTCTTTGTAATTCTACTTGGTTTAATAAAATTTTGATTGGGTTTGGTTTAGTTTTAGGTTTCAGTTTTGATTTCGATTTGGTTTTGTTCGTTGATGGTCAATTTTTCAAACTTTGTTATTATCATAAGAACTCACTATAGCAAATAAATGACCACAAAGCCTTGAACATATCGTACCGGCACGATTTGATTGATTTGAACGTGGGGCTCTTGATGAAGTCTAGTCGTTCTTTCAAATTGAGATTGCGCGGAAAGGGCAACAGAAGGATGACATGAAGAACAACAAAACCCATTGGAACCCATTGTTGTTGCTTAGGCAGCGATCCAATGTAATTTGAACAGTTGAAGAGCATAAACGTCAGCGCGATCATCCTGTCTCCAAAAAATCTTAGAGCGGCGATGGTAAGAGTATATTAGTTGTACGATAGGAAATGATTGGTTGGGAAGAAATCATATGTTTGTTAATTTGTGCGTGATGGAATCAACTTGCACAAGAGAACAAGGGCGATGAAAATTCTCGAAAGTGTCATGTCGGGAGTTTGGAGAGAAGTTCTTGGTTTTTCTTTTGTCGTAAATGGGCAGACATAAGAGATCTTTGTGGGAGGGGCGAGGGGAACGAATGATTAGCATATATATTGTAAGTGTGACGGAAAAAAGTGTCAACCAAATTCGGTTGAACGTTGCTAAGTCTAAACAAACTTCGCTAGTCATTATCCTCTCTCATGATGCCTCTTACATATAAATATAAAATACATAACAAATCTTATGGCAACAACTTCAAGTGTTTGCTTTTGTTTATGGATGCTAATGAAAACAAAGAAACAAATCATGGCTCGATTAACATGAGCAAGGATTAGAGATTAAAGGACATATACTATTTTATCGACCATGGACTCTTATCACTTGGTTTTTCTTTGTTTATTTGCCTAATGTGCTGTTTCACCATGGACTCTTATCACTGGGCTGTTCCTAATGCATCAATCTTTCCAAAAAAAAAATATATCTTCTTGTTTTATATTTATAGCTCTATATAAACATTTATGTGATACAAATTATTGACACTCACTAGAGGATTGTCTCTTTCAAATAGACAATGACATTACAAAAAGAATAATAAACTAGACTAACAAACAAAAAAATGCAAGATATACAAGAAAAAGAGCAGCTATAAAAGTGCTTAATGAATGGACATGAATCTTGTGAAACAAGGCACATGAAAACTATGAAAACTGGATACATTGAATGAATCATGGAAGTTTTTCTAAGAATGCATCTAAAATGCATGGCGATTCATATATTCATTTATAAAAAACAAGAACAAGAAGAAATCAATACCCAACCTTTTTTTTTCAAATGCAATGCAAAATGAGATCATCCGAAGATGGCGAAGACAAGACATCATAAGTGATGTTTGACTGATCTTGATAGTTTCTTTCAAAGTCAAACAATGGCTTTAACCTTCTTTCTGCCTCGCTATCTCGCTGCATTGTAGATCGATCTCGTGTACGACCATTGAGTAAGCTAATGTCTCATGTCTACTGGACTTGAGCTCTCGTAGTCTCTCCACTTTGTTGGATC
>PKML01043629.1:330218-423071 GCA_002933935.1 Eutrema yunnanense
AAAAAAAAAAAAAAAACTTAAAGTTCATCGTTTTGGTTTTAACGAGTATGAATTAATAAAAATGACAAAATTTAGGTTCGTCTTTTAATCAGAACAACATGAGATTCGAGACTGATTGCAATTTTAAGAAAACATGTAAGATATTTGGGGGAAAAAAAGAAGAAGAAACAATTTTTTTTTAAAAAAAACTAAAATTTATGTTTTCATACATTAAGCCAGTGTGTGTTACAGTCAGAAGTTAATATTTTAGATTATAATTAATTTGATCTCTGACCAGAAAAAAAAAATTTAATTTGATCCTTTTTTCAGTTCTCTTAGATGATGAGTTATTTTGCAAACTTTGGTTACTTTAAGGTCCTTTTTTGCAATTTTCTCTATTTCATTCGAATCAAAGTTTCTTTTTAAACTTATGAGACTTTTATACAAGATCACAACCTAATTACGTGATTACTCAGTTTATTATTACACAGATTTTAAAGTTTGAAGACTTAATTAATCATCGTCGCCGGTGATTTTCACGACCCTAACGTTGCGATTCTCCTCGATCTCCGGCGGTGACGGCGAAGAAGTACCATCTTTCGCGACGAACACAACGAGGAACCCATCCTCCATCCAAGCCGTGACCTGATCCGTCAGGGCGTTGTCGGGAAGCTTGAATCTGCTCATGAATTTGTTGTCTCCGGTGCAGATCTGGAGAAATCCTTCCTCGTCCACGAACACGATCGCTTCGTCCTGAGTCGCCCCCGGAAGATACGCCTTGAAAACGTGAGCCGTCGGTGTCTCCGTCCAATTGAGCTGCGTCTCGACGGTGGATGAGGGAGAGGATGGGAAAATTTCTCGGGAAAGTGAAGGAAAATGGCGAGAAAGCAGGAGGGATGGTGATGGAAAGTCCAAGAAGGAGCTCATGAGCTCGAATGGCTCCCAGATTCTATCGCCGGTAGAAATTCTCCGGCGATCGTTGATTGGGATTATCGACATCTTCTTCTACTCAAGTAAAGTAACAGAGAAGCTAAGCTATATAAGTACATCTTATCTGGAGAAGAAGTTCTAGAGTTTTCTTGAAAAACAGATGAGCAGAGTAACTAGGCTTAAACGTTGTCAAATAAAGCCCAATGGGCTTTGCACAAAACTCCTTTTGCTTTCTCTTCATTCTTCTTTTTTAGTTAGGAATGAAATCGGTTGCTTCAAGAGTTATGAAAGTTGACTGAGATTGCTTATAACACTAGTTCGTGCAATATCTCTTATGTTGCAATATCCCAAAATATATATTCTATAAAGTTTTTTAATCTGTGGGGTAAAGGAAGACAAAAGAAAGTTGTCTTATGACAATGAATAAACACAAAAAATTCTTTTTTTTTGCCAAATGTATATTTTGTTAAATGTTTGATGAAGTTCTATTAAATATTGTACTATCATTTGAATTACAAATTGCCTAGAAAGTTTTTGAAATAGACATTCATGTAGAAGTGTGGACTACAACAACTTAATTTCACATATATACATTTTTTTTGATAATTCTACGGGGTTTTTGGTTTATTGCAAATGCGAACACAAAATCTATTGCGAAATCACATGCTAAAATGACCACATATTTAGTAAGTTGTGATGAACTAAAGCACTCAATGGTCGATTTCCATGACTGCTTGGAGAACTTTTATGGTTGATTTCCTTTTCATGAACCGTAATTTCGTTTAGTTTCGACCTTTTTTTCTTTTTTCGATTTTGTGATTCCAATTACTATTGTAATACTCATAATCAAACCATTTGAAAAAATATTTTAATTAAAAAACAAAAACAAAAACACTCCATTCCGAAAGGATTGATTTTATTGATTCTTTTAAAATATACAAATTAATTTTAGAAATGATGCAAATCATCAATATCAATTGATTAACGTTAAAATATATTATATATCAAATTTATTAAATTAAAATCAAATGCAAAACCGCCAAAAAGTATGGTAAATGGAAGCCAAACATGTTGTTGATACTCCAACTGCGGCGATTAGGAAGCATATGATTGCCTCCCTATGTGAAACCCTCTTCAAAGGAATTCACCTTCAACGATCTGTCGTCCACGCCGCCGCCTGAGGTTGTCAAAACCGGCGATTGGTGCTTCACCTTCTATATCGGCCGGAAATAATATTCTGTTGAGGGAACTACCTCTATCGCTTACTTTATGAAATTTACCGCAATGTGTAAAAAGGTTTTAGTGGAATCTAAAAAATTATGGTAAATGGAAGCCAAACAAGTCCAGCGTTCCTGGTTCTCCAACTGCGATGATTATGAAACATATGGTTGCCTCTCCATGCGAAACCCCCTTCAAACGAATTCACTTCTTAAACCGCAACAGAACTTTCTCCTCATCCCTTTGTGAGAATGGTTGAATTCTCACAAGGCACCAAAGCAAGGCTCATGCAAAGGATGCTTCTAACAACAAACTGAGCATCTTCAGTTTTGGGTTTCTCTTGGATCGAGCCTTTGTTACCAGTCTAACGCAGACTATTCCCCTCCAATGCATTCGTGTCACTCGATTTTTTTGTCTGTGACCATATTTTCACTCGATTATGTCTTCCCGTCATTGGATTTTCCTTTAATTGATTATGTCATCTCGATCTTCGCCATTAGTGTTTCTCTATTAGAACAGAGATAATTCTTGATAAAACAAAATGTTCTCCATGTTCAAATTGTATGCCCTCGACCGTATAGTGAATTTGAATATTAAAAATGTTGTGAAGCCAAATGTCTTGGCGTTATCAATAATTATGAGTATAGTTTGTAAATAAAATATATGTTTTGATTGGTATAATTTTAAATGGAATCATACCGGTTATAAAATAAGTTTATATTATTATCATGTGATAGTCCAACAAAACAAAAANAGCTGGCTGCTCGGAGGTCGGTTTTAGGTAGTGCGGGGTACCATTTGCTGAGACGGGCCTGGCCCATTTAGAGGGTGCTAAGCCCACCTCCAACAACATATATAGTAAGTTGTGATATACTCAATGGACGATTCCATTTAAAAAAAGAGCTCGGTTATGAGAATTACAATATCATTATCCAATGACCACATATATAGTAAGTTGTGATAACCGGTTATAAAAAAGAGTTCGGTTATCACATGCTAAAACACTCAATGGTCGATTTTCATGCTGCTCAAGAAAATTATAAGGTTGATCTCCTTCCCATGAACCGGAATTCGGTTTGGTTTCGACCTTTTTCTTTTTCGGTTTGTGTCTCCAATTACTATTGTAATTCTCATAACCGAACTCTTTTTTTCAAAGGAATGATATATAAAATATTTTCATTAAAAAAAACTAAAACACTCCATTCCGAAAGGGTTTTAGAGAAAACTTTGTTGCTGTTGAAATGGTGGATACTAGATACGTTGCTGATTTTAAATTGAATGTTCCTCTTCGCTAGCGTCTTGGGCACTACACCGAGTCTCTTGCTGATTTTAAATAATCCTACGGAGTTATAATTAAGGTGCTTTCTCAGCCTAGGGAAGGGGGAAAGAAAGCATTCACATGATTACAACAACTAAATGAGAGCAAAAACACATTTGAAAATATAAAGGTACAAGAGTTACCTGAGTCCCAGCCACCGTATACAATGTGTGAGGAAACTCAGTTCGGTTCATACCCAACTTATCACCTAAAATGCCAAAACTGGACAAACAACAGAAATCTTCAAAATCATTTGATGTTATGAGAATAAACACAAACAACAACTCTTGAGTTACATATAGAACATAAGATGTAGAAGGAACTAACTCTACTGATGTAGATCAAGCTCAATACTAAATTCACTCTAAAAAATATCTAAAATTTAGATTATTAAATTACCAGAAGAAAGATGAAAGATAGAAGGTCTACACCAGAAATATCCAAAATCCTATCAGACATATCCAAAAGAACACAAATTCAGGCTTTATCTCCTTCTCGGAGTAGCCTCGTGATGAACCCGAACCAACCGCTAGTTTTTGTCTCCTCCAGTTTATCAACCCTGGATACGAGGATGGCGTTGGCAGCTTCTATTTCTTCAATTTTTTGGGCGTTGCTTTTTTTCAACAATGCAATTCTGGCTTCTGTGTATTCAATTTTTTCCATGAAGTTAACCGCCAAGGTTTGGATCTCAGTAGCTCTGTTGGCAGCCTCTCCTCGGATGGGCAAAACGTCAAAGGCTTGAGCAGTAAGATATCAGCCAATTCCAATAGTTGTGGTGGATAACGTTTTGGGCCAATGATGAAGCCGCAAGCCTTGGTTTGAAAGACTTGACAATGGAGTAGCCACGCTATTATGAGTATAGTTTGTAAATAAAATCTGTGTTTTGATTGGTATAATTTGAAATGGAATCAAACCGGTTACATAATAAGTTTATATCATTATCCAAAGTTAGGTTTTAATGAAATTACATAACTTTTTTTATTACAATTGCCCAAAATGCGCACAAGCATTCAAAAGAAGAATTCTAGCTGAAATTTCAATTTTAAAAGAAGCAAGATGTTTATTTTCAAATTTGTGATAGTCCAAAAAAAAAAAAATTGAATTCCCAACCAAATAATCTTTTATGCTAACATAAAATCTATGGCGAAATCACATGCTAAACATATTAGTAAGTTGTGATGAACTAAAACACTCAATGATTTTTTTATTGATTCTTTTAAAATATACAAATTAATTTTAGAAATGATGAAAATAAAATCATCAATATCAACTGGATTAACGTTAAAATATATATCAAATTGATTAAATTTTGAGTTAGAGTATGTGAATCAAAGCCTTGGCCCAACAAATTTACACAACTCAAAATCCAATTCAACCCAAGAGAATGTTAATAGGCCGATAAATAAGAATAAGATAGCTCACCAAACTTTTTTTTATTTTTCATCCAACTACCAACTTGGTTAAGTTCGGATGTTTCGCTTTTACTACAACCTTATGTTGAGGTTCTAAGTATAGTTAGCTCTATTTAACTTAACTTCTTCCTCTGTGTATATAAACAGAGATTGATGTATCAAGTACTACATTTTGATGAGAATATACGATTTTTTTTTTTTTGATTTAGTCAAAAGATGCCAACAAAATAATAAAGAATTTAAAGTTTCCTGATAGAAAGATAGGAGTGATTTGCGGAGTATTTGACTTTTTCTTTTATTCAGGTGGTGAGAAAACATTGACCACTAAAAAAAAGCCCTATAATTCTTTTAATTACCTAAATAATCTTAATTTATTTATGGATTTAATATTCGTTTCATTTAAATTGATTTACTTCCTTTTTAATTCCACCAAAACTTCTCCTCCGTACATTCCCTAACTTTCTCCGTACACACATTTTGTTACCATATAAGGCACTAATCTCTCCTCCTTTTATCATTTTATTATCATTCCCTTCTTCTTCTTCAACCATATACATAAACACACACACATATATAAAGATGATATGCGAGGAGGCATATCATCAGCAACCACAAGGACAGATCAAGGAACAAATGATGACGATGATGATGATGGATCAACATAATAACCATCAACAGAAGAAATCACCATTATCGTCGCCGACATCACCATCATCATCACCTAAATCACCATCCTTCAATAACATTATTAACAATGACGACGAGAGGCTAGAGGTTGTGAATTTGAGTGGGATGGCATTAGAGTCTCTCCCTAATCCTTCACTCAATTTAGCTCAAATATGCAAGCTTGATCTCTCCAACAATCATCTCCAGGTTCATTTTCTCTTGCATGATTCAATACATATCATAAGCATGTACCTGCACACACTAATGCTAATTTGTCTATTATGTATTTGTGACACAGACCATACCAGAATCACTAACAGCGAGACTACTCAACTTGATAGCATTAGATGTTCACTCGAATCAGATCAAAGCTCTTCCAAACTCCATTGGTTGTCTCTCCAAGCTCAAGTCCCTCAACGTCTCCGGCAATTTTCTTGTTTCCCTCCCCAAATCTATCCAACATTGCAGGTTTCACCCCATAACTTTCACAACACCCCAACCAAAACCATAAACAATTTACATGATTCCCTTTTTGTGGTTTTATCAGGTCTCTGGAAGAGCTTAACGCAAACTTCAACAAACTCATCAGATTACCAGACTCAATTGGATTTGAACTCACCAATCTAAGGAAGCTCTCCATCAACTCCAACAAGCTCATTAGCCTCCCAGTTTCCATTACTCACCTAACCTCTCTCCGTGTCCTTGACGCCCGTCTTAACTGCCTCATGATTCTACCGGATGATCTCGAGAACCTCATCAACCTCGAGATCCTCAATGTCAGCCAGAACTTCCAGTATCTCTCCACCCTCCCGGCTTCTATTGGCCTCCTAATGAACCTCATCGAGCTCGATGTTAGCTACAACAAGATCACCGCCTTGCCTGAGTCCATTGGCTGCATGAGACGGTTGAGGAAGCTGAGTGTTGAAGGAAACCCGCTCGTGTCCCCTCCCATTGAGGTGATGGAGCAGAGTTTGCAGGTGGTGAGAGAGTATCTGACCCAGAAGATGAATGGTGGCTCACCAAAGAGTCCCAGCAAGAAGAAGTCGTGGGGATTCGGTAAATTGGTGAAATATGGGACGTTCAATGGCGGATCAAGAAGCTGGAATAGGGAGGAGAGGGAAGGGTTCATCATGCCTGAATACCGTTCCATCGACAGTCTTGCTTCGCCTAGGTATTCTGGAATGTTCTCCCCACGTCGTCTCTTTTCTCCAAGAACCTATTTCAGCCGATAAAACAGACAACAGCAAAGAGGTTCCACATTCCTACAACCTATGCACACATCTCTAGCACCAAGGCCAAAACAATCCAATTTCGTCTATCATTAAATGTAAAAAGAGTATCTAATATGTTCATCAGATTCTAGAATTCTTGTTTTTCCATTATATATGCTTGAACCAGGTCCCTGTTTCTATGCACACCAAATTTTGTTAATGAATAAAGCGTCCCTTTTAAGAAAATTATTCCTTTCTCTTCCTGTTTCTTTAGACATTAGCAAAAGAATCACTATTATAATACTGACAAACACAGTTCGAATCTGGAAGATTTATTTCTGAAGTTTCTAGAATTCTTGTTTTTCCATTATATATGCTTGAACCAGGTCCCTGTTTCTATGCACACCAAATTTTGTTAATGAATAAAGCGTCCCTTTTAAGAAAATTATTCCTTTCTCTTCCTGTTTCTTTAGACATTAGCAAAAGAATCACTATTATAATACTGACAAACACAGTTCGAATCTGGAAGATTTATTTCTGAAGTTTCTGACAGATATATAAGGCTAACAAAAAAGGCCTCACACTCACTTGGTGTCTCAAACTCTCACTTATATCCCAGACTCTTTGATAATCGTTTTTTCTCTCTTCAATTTCACATAAATACTTTGATGATCAAAACAATGTACTTCGCACACCAAAGTATCAACACTCAGATCATAGCCAAAGGAAGATAATTTCACTTCCCAACTCTTAGTTCCTCTGCTTAAACTGCTAAAGTGTTTCACTTGAAAGAGTTATCCCTGTCTGAAGATTGAAATAAGACAAACGAAGCCACTTATCAAACCGATTGAACAATTACTAAGAATTTAATTCACATCCACAGAGAAATGCTTGAAGTTTTATAATATACGCAAACACTAAAAAGACAAAACTTTTTTCAACTGATCGATCTTAAAACTCAAGTTCCCATTACACATTGAAGTGATCTAAACCCTAATGGAGATAACCAGGGATCTTAATTCGGATGAAGAGCATACTCATGACATAAGCGATCACAATGGAGGAGATTCCAGCAGTAGCATATGAAGCTTTAACGCTCTTGGCTCTGTTCTTATCAAGTGCTAAATCAAGCATAACGATCCCAATCCCACCGAGAACGAACATGAATCCCGAGGAGAGGCCTTCAATGATGTACTGCCCGTTAACCCGACCCGACATAAACACCACGGGTCGTACAGTCCCGGTGATTGGGTCCTGGGTCGATCCGATACCCGGAGGCTCGACTATCACGTCGTAGACGAAACCGGATACTACCAGAAAGTACGTGAGGAGAATCAAAGCGTACACGGTCATCGGAGACGGAAGCGTGAACGATGGGATCTTGAGACGGAGACGCGGTGGCCGGAGAAAGGAGAACGGGATGATTCGGAGAAGGTGGAACATCGGATCGATCGAGGACTGATCTAAACCGTCCAATACGCCGGAGCCGGTTGCTAGGGTTTGTGAATCGGATCTCGGAGCCATTTTTGTCGGATCCTTAGAGTTGGCTCTCGGATCTCTCGACTGTACTAGGAAGAGATTCAGAGTTGGGCTTGTTTGGAAACTAGGATACAACTATTCCCGGTAGACGTATATCAGTTTTTAAATTTTACTAGGATTCAACCATAGCGCCGGTTAATTTTTGTTTACAAATTGTTTTAGAATTTTTTAAAAATTGTTTTAGAATTTTTTAAAAATTGTTTTAGAACTTTTAAAAAATTGTTTTTATCTGAATTTTAAAATATGTTTAACTAATAATTATAGATAGAATTGTCAATATGTCTACTTAATCCATTTTAGAATAGACTAAAATATTACTTGGGTTAACCCGCAAAAACCTATAATATTAAAAACATAACTCTAATATGCACCGTTTAATGACTATGATTTTTGTGCTCAGTTCACAAACTCTTAACAAAATCAATTTTTTCGTGTCTAATTTTTTATAAAATTAGTAAAATATTTTATAATAATTATAGTGAAAAACATTGCAAGATTTTGAATATTTGTTTTTTGAATATGTATGGATAGATTATTATTGGATGATTTGCCATAATAACCTTATAAATATTGAAAATAGCTAAAATAACTTACTAAAATATTTAAAGATTTCCATAGAATATTTTTACTATATTACCCTTCAACATATCATTAATTTTATTTATTTGCCACATAAATATTATGAATAATAATTTAAAAATAAATAATCAACTAATTAATAAATGAAAATATTTTTTAAAAAAGAAAATGAAATCATTTTCAAACAAAATAATAATGGCAGCAATCAATCAATTTGTGTTTTAAAAAGGAAACATTCCAAAAAAAAGAAAAGTAAACGTTGGTTTACTAAAACCATTGTCATCAAACACATTCATATTTAAATCCATCTTTTTATTAACAGCTCGTAAATCTTCAAAACAAATTTCTATTCTCGACAATTAAAATATGTACAACTCTTCCAAAATCCGACAAACCATCACTAAATTATAATCGGTAAAATATTTTGTATTTTATCTTTGTTTTGTTTTTGATTATGATTTATACAGAATTAATTTTTGTTAATTTGTGAGCGAAACTTAATTATAATATCATCTTTGATTGTGTAGATTTATTCGATTAAAACTTATTTGCTATGGTGAAAGACAAAGAAAATCACACCCTCAATTGTCATGATTCAATATTCATGGAGATGCATGTATTTTTTCAAAAACATTCAATCTCATATTCATCTATTTTTTAGTTGATTATGCTATTTTTGGCGAAGTGTTCAATTTGTATGTCTGCCATTATTTTGGTAGAGTATGCCAATTTCTGGCAAAATATACAAAAGTCTTCCAAACTTAAAGGAAAACTTAGAATTCAATCGGCTAGTCTGTCATTTTTTGCAAGACTCTTCAGAATTTTGGCAGACTTTGTGAGAGCCTTCCAAATTTAACGGTAGACAGAAAATTTAGTCTGCAAGTCTGCCATTATTTCGGTAGAGTCTGCCAATTTCTGGCAGACTATACGAAAGTCTTTCAAACTTAACGGCAGACTTAGAATTCAATATGTTAGTCTGCCATTCTTTTGGCAGAGTCTGCCATTTGTTGACATACTATTCAGAATTTTGGCAGACTTTGTGAGAGTTCCAAATTTAACGGCTGACAAAAAATTTAGTCTGCAAATCTGCCATTATTTTGGTAGAGTCTGCTAATTTCTGGCAGATTATACGAAAGTCTTCCAAACTTAATGGTTAATTGTAGACTTAGAATTCAATCTGGTAGTCTGCCATTCAAATGGCAGAGTCTACCATTCAAATGGCAGAGTCTGCCATTCAAATGGCAGAGTTTGCCATTTTTTGCCAGACTCTTCAGAATTTTGGCAGACTTTGTGAGAGTCTTCCAAATTTAACGGCAGACAAAAAAATTAGTCTGCAAGTCTGCCATTATTTCGGTAGAGTCTGCCAATTTCTGGCAGACTATACGAAAGTCTTCCAAACTTAACGGCAAACTTAGGATTCTATCTGCCATTCTTTTGGCAGAGTCTGCTATTTTTTTGCCAGACTTTTCAGAATTTTGGCAGACTTTGTGAGAGTTTTCCAAATTTAACGACATGCATAAAATTTAGTATGCATGTCTGCCACTATTTCGGTAGAGTTTGCCAATTTCTGGCAGACTATACCAAAGTCTTCCAAACTTAACGGCAAACTTAGAATATGTTAGTATGTCATTCTTTTGGCAGAGACTTAGACTTATATTTTAGTTTAACATTTATTTAAAAATAATAATTTTGTGTTTTGTTATGCATGTTTCGTTTTGCTAATAAAATATTATTATTTTATATTATTTTATAGGAAATCGAGGAAGAAGAAGAAAAATGTGGTACCATTGATGGATATGGTAAAGATAAAGAAGAAAGTGGTATAATTGATGGGTGTGTTGAAAATGAGAAAAAGTGGTACCATCGATTTTGGGTAATGAAATCGTATCTCTCTCTCTCAAAAAGATTGGAAATCAAAATTGAAATTGAAAAAGATTGGAAATCGAAAAAAAAAAAAATTGGAAATCCAAATTGGAAATCGTATATCTCTCTCTCTCAAATATAAGTGAGAGAAAAGAGAGAGAGAGATCTATTGTTTTTTTTTGGGCAAAAGAAAGAGATCTATTGTTAATACCAAAATATTAAAAAATAATGCAAAGGAAATTTTCTTTTTTTGATTAGTATTCATTAATTAATTATTTTGTTTTTATCTACCAAAAATAAATAACTAATGATTATATATTATTTTATAGAAACAAATTAAACATGATTATAAATGGGTATTTTGGGAATTAAATAATTACTTAAGTGATTAGTAGGTTATGTGGTAATAACAAATATAATGAGTTATTATAGCTATTCAAATAAAAAAGTGGGTTATTCTGGGTAAATTTTTCATTAGTATTTAATAATATCATAATAATTAAGAAATTAAATAGTAAACTCTTTAATGGGAAATAAATACTTTTTATATTCTCTTCAATAAATTTAAAAGACAATTATATCATTTCCTATTTCAATTATTTTTTCTTATTTTTAATGACATTTCATGTAATAACCTACAAAATAAAGTTTATTTTAAAAAATGTCTTCTTAAATAATATTATAGAGATTTTTGGAACTATATCAATATCCTGGTTTCGATTTTTCCACTAACGATATTAATTGTGCAAAGAGACCCCTATAAAACTACACTATTCGATTTTTCAAGAAAATTTATGCACTATTTTTAATATAAAATTCAAGTTTATCTTAATTCTCGAAATTCTCGAAAAAATTTCTGCACTATTTTTAATATAAAATTCAAGAAATACCTTTTTTGGATCGGGTTCGGTTCGGTTTCTCCCCTATAAAACTACACTATTCGATACCCGAAATTTATCTTAATTCTCGAAAAAACTAAAAAAATATATTTAATTTAAATAAAATTTGGTTAAATTTTGTAAAATTATTTAATTTTGACAAATATAACTAAAGATTTTCGAATATTTTGTGTATTTTGTTTATTTCGATCTAAATATAACTAATATATTCGGTTTATAATTGTAATTTTGAGTATTTTGATTATTTCAAAACTAAAGATATATAATTGTATTTCGTATATTTCGGATACCCATTCGGGTGTCGGTTCAGTTCGATACTTTTTATAAAAGAAACCATTTGAGTATTTATATACTATTCAGTTCAGTTCGATACCTTTTAATTCGATTCAGTTCCGGTTCGGTTTTTCGGTTCCGGATATTTTGTCTCATGCCTAAATTAACCAACAACAAAAATATCGGTGAGAGACCAGCACTTTCATTCCTCTTCGCTAATGTCATAATCACATTTTGGTGTGTTATCTTGTTTTGCTTTGATTATCTGCCAAATTACAATCTTTTCCAAAAGAACAATTTAGAGGTGACATACGAATTCTGATGTTAAACAAGAACGCGGAAAAAGATAGATCTAGTCAAAATCGGTTTGCGTGAACTTTCTATTTTTATTTATGGTTTCATTGGAAGCCCAGAAACTGAGATCAAGTTCTTGACAAGAGGCCAAAGACATCACGTGTCTGTCTCTGTCTCTGTCTCTGTCAAAGCCAAGCCACTGGCATGTGTGTGAATACAGTTGCGTATTCAATTCATCTTTTTATAAGTGAATTTTACTTACTACATCTTACAGTACAGAAGATGTTTTGCACAGAATATTCGTTTATGGATAATATTGTTATTATATACCTCAACTTTGTTTCAGCCCCTTCAAGTGGCTCAGCGTTGTCATTTAGCTATAGCGGAAACTAATCTGATGGTTATCATCACAAACAAATTTTCCAGGGGCTGCTCTTAAATTTAATGGAGAAAAAGACATAAAACAGCTTTCATCTCGTCTTGGTAATAAACCCGACAAAGATTTCTTGCTTAAAGGGTCATTATTAGTGATAAAAAAAATTGTCATCTTTTAATCTCGTCCTCCGCTTTTCCAGATTGCTCTTTTGTATATTTCTGCCTTCTTACTCAACTTTTGCTTCAGGTTTCGTCTCTTTGCAGTTTTGAGGTGGTTGTGGAAGACGAAAGAGCCCAGGAGGAAGATATATATAAACATGAAGATGTCAAAGGCAAGTGACGGCAGCAGAGAAGTCAGGGAACCATTGGTGCAAAAGGATATGGCTGAATCGAAACCGGAGCAGCCGTGGATTGTTTATCTGAGCACATTTGTTGCAGTTTGTGGTTCTTTTGCGTTTGGTTCTTGTGTAAGTTAATTTAGGATCCATATTAAAGTCAAACCAGCTTTGTTAGACCATTTACCTGGAAAAGGGAGACTCTGATTCTGTTCCTAAAAATGCTTCTTTGATATTGAAAATGGGTTTTGGTGCAGGCGGGATACTCCTCACCTGCTCAGGCTGCAATTAGGGATGATATTTCTCTGAGTATAGCTGAGGTAAACATAATCCTTCAAGGAAAAAATTACATTTAACTGATCATCCCATTGCCATTGAAGGTTGCTTACCACTACCTCGGATTCCGCAGTTTTCACTCTTCGGCTCTTTACTGACTTTTGGTGCAATGATTGGCGCTATCACAAGCGGGCCTATAGCTGATATAATTGGAAGAAAAGGGGTCAGGAAAAATTCGAAACTTTCCATCTGAGTTGGCTTTGTGAGACTATCACTACTTACTTCTTGTGGATTTGTATCCAGGCGATGAGAGTTTCTTCTGCGTTTTGTGTCGCCGGGTGGCTAGCAATCTTCTTTGCCAAGGTCTTACTCAGGATCCCAAACCAAAATGACTATGCTTGTCTCAAAGTTTTGCTTAATGTATCTCTCTTTGTGTTAAATGGTGTCCTAATCAAAGGGAGTAGTGGCTCTGGATCTCGGAAGACTGGCAACGGGATACGGAATGGGAGCGTTCTCCTATGTGGTGAGCCCATCGACTTTAATTTATTCTCGGTTCAACATCTCCCAATCCAGGTAACACTCTGTGAATGATTTGTTGATTGTAGGTACCAATCTTTATAGCAGAAATTGCACCCAAAACCTTCCGAGGGGCTCTAACCACACTAAGTCAGGTAAAGAGCACCGTGACGGACGATCTTTTGTCTCCCTAATTGTGTTAGAGAATTCTGAATCGAAGTTTCCCTCTTGTGCCACAGATTCTGATCTGCACCGGAGTGTCGGTTTCCTTCATTATAGGCACAGTAGTGACGTGGAGAGTCTTAGCACTAATAGGTTAGGAATCTACGTACTCTAAATACGACTCCAATGAAGTCAGAATCATTTGTTATCTGAGATGTTACCTTGGCTTCAGGAATCGTCCCATGCGCTATCTCCTTTCTTGGCCTCTTTTGTATCCCTGAGTCTCCAAGATGGCTGGTAAGACCAAGAAGAAGCACCATGGAAGCTCATGTATCCTTTCTTGGGAATTTAATGGTACATGTGTCTGTAGGCAAAGATGGGGCGTGATACAGAGTTTGAAGCTGCACTGAGGAAGCTCCGTGGGAAGAAGGCTGATATATCACAGGAGGCAGCAGAGATTCAGGTTTTTGAATCTTGCGTTTTTTTCTTCTGAATCAAGAAACCATCTCTTGATCTGAAAACACATCTCTATCATTCTTGACAGGATTATATCGAAACTCTGGAAAGGCTTCCGAAAGCCAAGATGCTGGACTTGTTTCAGAGGAGATACATACGCTCTGTTCTTGTAACACCATAATAAACAACCTTCTTGCAAACCAAAATTTCCCTTTTTCGCCACGCTGCATATGTAACCAATTGCATGCTTTTTTTGGAGCAGATAGCATTCGGGTTGATGGTGTTTCAGCAGTTTGGAGGAATCAACGGGATCTGTTTCTACACAAGCTCAATATTTGAGCAAGCAGGTAGAGATTCTTGAATCATACTATACACCTTCACTTGTATCTTAATCTGCCATCTTTGTGTCAGGTTTCCCCACAAGACTTGGGATGATAATATATGCTGTTCTTCAGGTTCAACCTTATTTATCTACGAATACGAGTCCAGTGTCGTAGAATGCATGTATTCTTAAACTCTCTCTTTTGTTTTGTTCACAACCAGGTGGTAATCACTGCGCTTAACGCACCAATAGTTGACAGAGCCGGAAGAAAGCCATTGCTACTGGTAAAAAACAAAAAACAAAAAGAGAGTCTTGAAAAGATTTAAGGCAGGATTATTATAACTAACTCGAAGGAGTTGTGCGTGGCAGGTTTCTGCAACAGGGTTAGTGATAGGCTGTTTGATCGTAGCGGTCTCATTCTATCTCAAGGTTCACGACATGGCACACGAAGCAGTCCCAGTCCTAGCTGTTGTTGGTATAATGGTAAGTACTTGATTTTTTAAAAGTAATTTCACCAAACCCAATAGATTTGTTAAGATCATATATTGGTGAGAGCAGGTGTACATAGGATCGTTCTCAGCAGGAATGGGAGCAATGCCGTGGGTCGTCATGTCTGAGGTAGATAATGCACATTCTTAGCAAGAAAACTACTTGAGAGGGAGGAGTTACTTTACACAACAGATTCGAACTTGCAGATATTTCCCATAAACATAAAAGGAGTAGCAGGAGGCATGGCGACGCTGGTGAACTGGTTTGGAGCGTGGGCCGTTTCTTACACTTTCAACTTCCTCATGTCCTGGAGCTCTTATGGTAACTATATATGTTATATCATTCACTTCGTTTTCTGAAATTTCCCCGGGAAATCGTTAAAATGGATTAACAAATGGTGCAGGCACTTTCATCATTTACGCGGTGATAAACGCGCTGGCCATAGTCTTTGTCATTGCAGTGGTGCCTGAAACCAAAGGGAAGACATTGGAGCAGATCCAAGCTTTGGTCAATCCGTAGTTGAACAGATTTTTTATTTTTCATAGATATTCGATGATTCCTATGTTCGTTATCTATTAACTCGAGACATTAAGTATCAATCTTGAATCTCTTTGCTTTTAAGATTCTTTACTAAACTATGATCAATCTCTCTATTTTTTTCCATGTTTTCTTTTTATACAGGAAACAATATCTCTTTCCATTTCATTTCAATCTCTTTCGCAGGTTTCCATTTTCAAGACACCCAGTCTTCATTTTGATGCCTCTTCTTATTTTGCTTTCCATTTCATTTGAAACTAGTCAGTTAGACTGATCTTCTCTGCTTGCCAGAAACTCCTCATTGTCCACTGCTATAAGTTGTTTCTATGAGACGGGTTCTTGGCTTCTATCTCAAATGATTATCAAAAACTCATTACTTTAGTTTATTGACTGATTGTTGGTGGTGAAACAGAGGTTTTCTTCATCGTCCTCGGGTGTCTGATCTGTTCATCCCCAGGTTTTACTATACACGGATTGTGTACTACACTTACAAAGGCTTCTCCTTCTCAATTTTCAAACATACCATCCGTTTTAGCTTGATGAATCTTGGTCCCTTCTCTCTTACTCAATGTATAGGTTGTTTCTGAAGAGAGGTTATATATATATATTTAAATGAATGTCAAATTATATTCAAAAAAAAAAAAAATTCGTTCTTACATCAAGTGCTTCATTGTTTTGAAAGTGTTAGGAAAAGAAAAAACAAGAAATCACATCTCCAAAAAAACAAGTTTAGTGTGTTCTTGAGACAAACCAATACATAAGGCTCTCCTCGTATCTTTTATCTCCTAGAAGAGAAGAGAGCCGAGGTTGGCATAATCTTGTCGATGATCTTGATAAGCCTCCCGGGTGTTGAAGGAGTTTCTCCATGCCTACGATTGTTTCTTTCTTTCCATATACCATATGCCACAGCTTGAAATACATACTTCATTATGAACAAGGGAGTGTGATCAAGTGTTGTATCCAATATGTAAGCAGCAATGGTGTTCCAATCCGTTGAGTAATCATCCTTCAAGATGCCACGGGCCAGATCCTCCTAAACTTGCTCGCTTGTATCTCTTTTGATTTCTCTCATTTTCAATGTTAGATCGATCATCAGTCTTGGAGATATGTGTATATATCATGATTCTCTTGAAATAATGTTTAATTTTGATTTAGGCAAATAGACCACAAAGAAGAGGGGAACATAAAGCAAAGACCGGAGATATATGGTAGAGGAGTTTAAAATTTAGAATTAGGCAATTTTGTTATGTTTAAAAGCATCTAGACTAATGTTTAATTTTGATATAAAATGAGGTTATTTTCATAATTCTCTTTAAATTTCTTAATTCCGACGTTCTGCCGTTTCAAGATTGAAATGAAACGACACGTAGTTCTTGTTTAGATAACAAATCCGGCAAGATTTGGTTACTTTAGCGAAACTATCCAATCTCCGTCATCTTCCACAATAACTCCTGAAAGAAGCAAAAGAGTTTGATTTCGTCTTCGAGCTTGCGATCTTCACGCAACAAAACCCTTGAAATTGACGTCGTTTTGGTTCCGATTGTTATCCGGTGAACTTGATTCGGGAGGCTATTCGATGGCTTACGTCGACCACGCTTTCTCGATATCGGACGAGGACCTAATGATTGGGACTTCGTACACCGTCAGTAATCGACCGCCGGTGAAGGAGATCTCACTCGCGGTGGCTCTCCTCGTGTTCGGAACCCTAGGAATTGTTTCCGGTTTCTTCATGGCGTACAACCGAGTTGGTGGTGATCGAGGCCATGGTACGACTCCGTATTAAAATTGTTACTAATTTTCGCTTGCACGATTCACTTAGCTCGCCATTAGCTACGTTTTAGGTGAATCAAAAGTAGCTTCGATTGAGATAATCTGGGTCCTGCTTCTTGCTTGTTTGTGTGTGTTTTCATTAATGTGTATAGGCTTGTTCGTTTCCTGAAGAAACCTAGTTTGGGAGATTTAGTGAATATCTTGAGAAATTTTGAGGAAACCGTATGAGTTAGCATTGTGTGTTGGACTTGGTTTTGATCTTTGTTTCCCTTTAAGAAACATCTTCCAAAACCTGTGTGTTTGCAATATATACTGATCTTCTCTGCTTGCCTGAAACTTCTTATTGATGCATTTTACAAACCTCTTTACTCCTATGTTAAACAAAGCATCTGAATCAGATTCTTTGTATAGTAAAATAGATTTTGCAAGCAACAATCAATTGTCACATCAATAACCGATCGTTTTTATGTAACTTGTTCTTGGGTTCTTTCTCACTTATCTCTCCTTAAACAAAAACTGGAGAAGTAGAATGTAAAAACAAGGCACAGCCTGTTCCTTTTTTGCTATTTCAAGAAAATTTATTCGGACTAATGATTTCCGAAGAAGACTCACTCCTCTCCTTTTTGTTTTTTTTTGTCTGGTTGTTGGTGGTGAAACAGGGATTTTCTTCATTGTCCTCGGGTGTCTTCTGTTTATCCCGGGGTTTTACTATACACGGATTGCATATTACGCTTACAAAGGATACAAAGGTTTCTCCTTCTCAAACATACCATCCGTTTAACCCCTTATGAATCTCGGTCACTTCTCTCTTACTCGATGTATAGGTTGTTGTTTCTGAGGGCAGGTTTTATATTGCTGAAAAGCAATGACTTCTTCTATGTAGTGTGGTTTTTACATGACTTGAATGATCCATGTTTGATATGTATCTATTTTGATTTCTCATTCTCTATGTTAGGTCGTTAGTACCACTTCATCCGTGTTACAAATAGACCAAACTAAATCACATGTAATGATTGGTGTGTTTAGTGAATTGTAGAATGAGGAAATAACCAGAATGGTTAAGTATCGAATACTAGAGGTCTTTAACGTTGTTTTGAAAAACCATGAAATGCTTAACAACTAATTTTAGTAGTTTAATGAAAATTTGTTTTAATCCATTAGAGAAGTAGTAAAGAAATTTCCCAATGAAAAATTAATCTCGGAACCAAAAAATTGAAGTTGGACCACATCGCAAATAAAAATTATTTGAACGACAATGGACATATAAGACGAGAAATTCAGGACGGATTCGGGTTGGGAGTGGAAATGAAATGGACATCAGTCACATCCACCCAACTCTAACTTTGCCATCTCTTTAATCTCTCTCAACAAGGCTTTGCAAATTGCAATTATTATTTGTACAGTTGTACTTGTTTAACTACGACAAAACACATGTTAAAACTTGGATATGCCATATCCAAATGGTTCATGGACGGTAGGGCCCACATATTGATACGTTAGGAGTCATAACGTTATATGGGCATGGATAATATATCCGGAATCTAAAAATCGAACCGGAACAAAACTAAATTAGAATATATTGAACCAAATCGGATAGTTATAAATATCTGAATGGTTCTTTTTATAAAATATTTTGGATACCCAAACCGAATCGGATATCCGAAATATACGAAATATAATTATATATCTAAAAATATTATGTATATGTAGTTTCGAAATAACCAAAATATTCAAAATTACAATTATAAACCGAATATATTAGTTATGTTTATACCGAAATAACCAAAATACTCGAAATATTCAAAAACTTTTAGTTATATTTGTCAAAATTAAATAATTTTTTGTAAAATTCAATCAAATTTTATTTAAATTAAACAATTTTGTTTTAGTTTTTTCGAGAATTATGATAAATTTTGGGTACTAGAAACCGATACTCGGGCGGAACCGAACCGAACCCTATCCGAAAAAGGAAATACTTGAATGGGTACTAAACTTCTAAAATTTGGATACATAAAACCCGAAAAAACCGACCCAAACCCGAACGGGTATCGTGCCGCCACAAACATTACCCCATCTCTCTCTACAAAATCGCGTCATGCTCTTTCTTCAATTCCTCTCTCTCTTCCTTCAACCTCCCTAAACAAGACTCTCTCCATCGCCGTCACTCCACCGTTACTCTCTGCCACCACCACATCATCGTCTCCTCCACAGTAAAAATCGTGGATGGAAACATCAACGGCACTTCTTTTTCTTCTCCGTCGGAAACCACCGTCAAGCCTAATCGCACCGAAGATAACATCCGCGATGAAGCTCGCCGCTATCGCTCGACCTCCGCGAATCCTTTCTCCGCCAGATACGTCCCCTTCAATGCGCCGCTTGATTCCACCGAATCATACTCCCTCGACGAAATTGTTTACCGTAGCCAATCCGGCGGTTTGCTCGACGTGCAGGACGACATCGATGCCTTGAAGAATTACGACAGAGCTTACTGGCGCGAATTGTTCGACTCGCGCGTCGGGAAAACCAAGTGGTCGTACGGATCTGGAGTTTGGTCGAAGAAAGAGTGGGTGCTTCTTGGAATCGACGATGATGACATCGTTTTGGCTTTCGAAGGAAACTCGAATCTATTATGGGCAGAGAGATTCGGGAAAAAAATTCTAGGAATGAACGATTTATGGGTGAAACATTGTGGAATGACTGTATTGGTTAGTCAAGTCAATCGTCTAAGGAAGATGAATCGACCGGTGGTTGGAGTCGGATGTGCTTCCACCGGAGATACTTCCGTTGCTCTATCGACTTATTGCGCAGCCGCTGGAATTCATTCGATTGTGATTTTACCGGCGAACAAGATCTCCATGGCTCAGTTGGTTCAACCGATAGCTAACGATGCGTTTGTTCTGAGCATTGACACTGATTTTGATGGATGTATGAAGCTGATTAGGGAGATTACATCAAAATTGCTGATTTACTTGGCGAATTCGTTGAATATTTCGAGGTTAAAAGGGCAAAAGACTGCAGCTATAGAGATTCTTCAGCAATTTGATTGGCAAGTTCCTGACTAGGTGATTGTTCCTGGAGGCAATCTTGGTAACATATATGCGTTTTACAAGGGTTTTAAAATGTGTCAAGAGCTTGGTCTTGTCGATAGGATCCCAAGGTTGGTTTGCGCACAAGCCGCTAACGCGAATCCGCTTTACTTGCATTACAAGGCAGGCTGGAAAGATTTCAAGTCGGTGAAGGCGGATGCCACTTTCGCCTATGCGATTCAGATTGGTGATCCGGTTTCGATAGACAGGGCGGTATACACTCTTAGAAACTGCGACGACATTGTGGAAGAAGCCACGGAAGATGAGCTTATTGACGCGATGGCACATGCTGATTCGACCGGAATGTTTGTCTGTCCACACACTGGTGTTGCCCTAACGGCTCTGTTCAAATTGAGGAACCAAGGAGTGATTGCACCGACTGATCGGACCGTGGTGGTGAGTATTTGCTCACGGGTTGAAATCCACTCAGTCTAAGATTGATTACCACTTGAAAGCCATACCCGATATGGCTTGCCGGTTCTCAAATCCGCCAGTTGAAGTGAAAGCGGATTTTGGAGCGGTCATGGATGTCCTCAAGGGTTACTTGGGGAGTAAGGCACTTAGGCCATAAAATCGGCCATTGTTATTCCACTACTTGTATATCTCTGTTTGCACTGCTTAATATTCTTTTGGTATATTTTGATGCAATTTTTTCGAAAAGTCTCGTCTAGTACATATACTAGGGTTGAGCATAAAAATCGGAACCAAAATACTCGAACCGATCCAAAATTATCGGTTCGGTTCGATTTCGGTTATGGCTAAAATACTCATTGGATCCTATTCATTGATACACGTGGGTATTGGATAATACGCGGAACTGAACTTAAAACATTTCGGGTACCCGAATTATCCGAATTATAATTATATACCCAAAAATATTAAACATATATCAGGTTTTTGGTATATTTTCGGTATTATGTGTATATTTTCGGTATTATGGGTATATTTTCTTTAGTTTATTTTCGTTTTTTTTTTGTCAAATACCCATCTATTACATCACATGTGGCTATAAGGGATGATCTACATGGAAAAATAAAAAGCCTCGTGCTCGAGCCCCTTTCGCAAGAGTATCGGCGCAGACGTTTAAAACTCGAGGGATAAGAGATAAACTAAAGTCTTTGAAGGTCTCTTTGAGAAGATGGAAGGAGTTTAGTTCTTACATAAATGTTGGCCATTCCGATGGATTCTCGATCATGCATACCAAGTCCGAGCAATCAGTCTCAAAGTGCACCGAAAAAAACTGTCTTTCTCTTAGGCATGCCATAGCCCAGAGAATACCATCCATCTCAGCATGTAAGGCCGAGAGGCTTCTGCGACATCCCTGCTGTCCAAAGAACTTGTAACCCATGTTGTCCTTAAAGCACCATCCTATTCCACTAACCGGTCCATGATCGATCCAAGATGCATCTATCTGATAGGTCGGGGTTCGGATGTCCAAGGAAGAAGCCCTCATGCCAAAAAGGTATTGCGGTGCCACTACCTCCTCTTCATCTTCCTTTTGATTTGCGATCCTCCAACTTTCCGCTTCCAGGGTCGCATGTTGAAGTGTGTCTTTCGGAGAAATCTCTTTCCCGTTGAAGACTTTGTCGTTTATTGTTTTCCAAATGTACCATAATATCGGGTATATTATTTTTGGGTTTTCAGATATAATTTGGGGTTTACGAGTATATTTTGGTATTTCAGGTATATTTTTCTTAGTTTTTCCGGGTATATTTTTGGATTTTCGGGTATATTTTAGACATTTCGGGTAATAAATACTCGGAACCAATTAAAATCCGAAAAAGTTCAGGTATTTTCCGGTCCTTAAATATCGGAACCCAACCGACCCAGAACCAAATGCTACTGAATCGGAACCGGAACCGAACTGAAAATATTTCAGTATCTAAATGGATGTTAAACCTCCCTACCATAAAATACCCGAAACCGAACCGAATATCCGAATGTACAAGACTAACATATACATCTCTATAATATTATTTAAGAATACATTTTTAAAAATGAACTTTGTTTTGTAAGTTATTACATGAAATGACATTACAAATAACAAAAATTAATTGAAATAGGAAAGTATATAATTGTATTTTATAATTAGTGATAAAAATATAGAAAATATTTATTTATCATTAAAAAAAGTTATTTACTATTTAGTTTCTTAATTATTTTTAATATTATATATTTTTAAATAATAATCAATCCATTTATATTCAAAGAAAAAAAAATATTCTAAATTTTGATATATTTTTCACTATACTTTATTTGAATATATATCAAAATTAAAAAATTAAAAAATATTTTACTAATTTTATAAAAAATTAGACACAAAAAATTGACTTTTTAATAGTTCGTGAACTAACCACAAGAAAATTAGACACAAGTCATTAAACGGTGCATAATAGAGTTATGTTTTCAAGATGATAGGTTTTGCAGGTTAGCTCGAATAATATTTTAATCTACAGTAAAACAGGTTAAATAGATAAATTATTTTGTTTGACAAAACTATCTATAATGTTAGGCATATTATAAAATTCAAATAAAATAATTTTTCTTAAATTTTAAAATAATTTCTTTAAAAAAAAATATGCTAGCCCGGATTAAGTGCTAGTTGTACTTAATTGTGTTATGGATTTAATTTATGGGCTAAATTTTGGCGGTATTTTTTTTGCGAATGGGCTTGTAAAACAATGGGCTTCTTTTGCCATCCCTCTCCCATAAGATTTCCTTCTTACCATTAGATTAATCCTTGTGTTCCTTTTTGATTCCTTTTGTTTCATGGTTGCTTTTGGTCCATTGGAAATCCATTAACTGTGTTTCCTCATCAACAAGCCAATATATATTGTCCAATAAAAACTAAGGTCCTAGTAATTTCCTAAAGAAATAAATCATAGTCAGCTCCTAAGTGTAGAAGCCAATCTCGGGCCATATACAAACCCCTTTAAGCATTAATCCTACATCACAATCTTAAGGTTTTGGACTAAGTTTGATACTAAAAGTCATAAAGAGTATTGGGTTAACAACCTATCTCCCCCTCAGAACTATCATAAACATACAACAAATCAATTCAACTAATTAAGCAACGAGGAAGAATCATATCTACTTGGGAACACATATTAACTAGACGATCCAGTCTAAATGCTGAAAAAATAAATACTTTATAACAAGCTTTTTCCTTGATCAATCTAAACAATCTCACCCATAATAATCAAAACCAATTTAGCAAACTAATCAGGCCGACATATAGAACTCAATGTAGAATAATGTAATGTAAGCATACCAAATTCATCCAATTCAATAACCAGTGGCTAAACTTGAAGCCTAGTATCTTCACCACACACAAAAAAACCAGTGTTCAACTGAATAAAAGCACTAAAGAAATTGGCTTCTCTGAAGATAATTTGAGACTGAGATATCCTTACGAATGTAAAGAAAAGGACTTAAGATTGTCGTGAATTGAAAATTGCATTTGCCATTGCAGAAACACGATTTGCCTTAGGTGCGAGGAAAAATGTGATTTTTTTGTAATTATAAATAACCAAAAAAACGCTGCTCCAATTATAAATACCCAACAATTTTTTTTTCCAACGATTCTTCACTTCTTATTTTCCACCAAAGATTTATTCCAAACAACATTTTTTCTTCCAAATACTGTAATGGCTTTCACGCGGATACTGGTCATTGCTCTCGCTTTTTTTCTGCTTCAAATTTTGGGTGAATATGTCGGGGGAAAATGTATGAATTCATCACATGCGGAATTTCACTTCTCTCCCTCTCGGTGTTAAATCTCCAAAAGCATATGAAGAATATTTTCATATACACAATGTTTAGATATGTGAGATCTTTTGCCTGCTATTATATGTTTAATTGTATCAGATCATCGCTGAAGATAAAAGTCGATACATTCTTAATTTAAGCTTCGCTTTTCTTCGTCTTGTTCTTGATTGCATTGGATTATCTTTAAAAGATTGACGAAGAGGTCGAGTTGTGCGAAGAGTACTTGAAAGCGATCCGGACAAGACCAGTAAAGGTGTGCTTATTCGGTTTCAAACTGGCAATATGTTATATGATCTTGGCAATTACAACAACAACAACAAATTTTTTCGAGATAAGATATTATCACCACATACCATTTCATTCATATAGCATAATAGATTATTTGGTTGGGAATTCAATTCTTTTTTTTGTTGGACTATCACAAACTTGAAAATAAGCATATTGCTTCTTTTGAAAGTAGAACTTCAGCTAGAATTCTTCTTTTTCATTCTATAGTGCGCGTTTTGGACATTTAAAGTAATAAAAAGTTATGTAATCTCGTTAAAACTTATCTTTTGATAATGATATAATCTGATTTTGTAATTGGTTTGATTTTATTTCAAATCATACCAATCAAAACACATATTTTATTTACAAACCATACTCATAATTATTGATAACCGCAAAACATTTGAATTTTAGAAAACATATAGATTAAAAGTTGCATTGACCAAAAATATTTGAATCTGGAAATTGGAAACCAAGTAGAGAAATCATACTAGATACTCCACATGAAGCATTGAGGAGGGATGTAGTTCAAAATCTCAATCGTCAGACATCTCTATAATATTATTTAAGAATATATTATTGAAAATGAATTTTGTTTTGTAAGTTATTATATGAAATTGTATTACAAATAAAAAATAATTAAAATAGGAAATGATATAATTGTCTTTTAAAATTATTGATAAGAATATGGAAAATATTTATTTTCCATTAAAATGTTATTTACTATTTAGTTTCTTAATTATTATGATATTATTAAATAATAATCAATCAATACATATTCAAAAAATAATTATATTCAAAACCTTGTAATATTTTTCACTATAATTATTNCCGCAGCCGAAACTCGCTGTGAACGCGACACCTAAGCAAATCACTACACAAATAAGTATATAGATTTTACTCATTTTATAAAGAGTTAGACACGAGAAAATTAATTTTTAAGAGTTTGTGGACTGACCACAAAAATTATAGTCATTAAGCGGTGTATATTAGAGTTATGTTTTCAAGATTATAGGTTTTTGCGGGCTAGCCCGAATAATATTATAGTTTATTACAAAACGGGTTAAATAGACATGTTAGTCCGGGTTGCTAGTTCTATCTATAATCATTAGTTAAACATATTTTAAAATTCAGATAAAAAATAATTTTTCTTAAATTTCAAAACAAATTTTAACAAAAAATACCCCGCGCTATATAGCTTGCGCGGGTTAAATCCTAGTTTGGATAATTAAATGTGGGTCTTAATCTAGAATATAACGATATTGGTTATAATTACGTGAGTTATTAATTTAAAGTCTAAATATTTTACTGTTATATACGTATCGCGGGTTAATTAGTAGTTGATAGAAATAAAAATCTTATAATATAAAGTTGAGCGCGTTCAACGTGAACGCGACACGTAGAATAATTATAACTCACCATATTGTGACATCTATCATTGTTAATTTAGATCGCGACATGTGTCAATGTAATAATATAAAATTTCCAATTTTTAGTAATTTATTTTCAAATAGATAAAATAACAATAAAAGGAAAGGAAATTGTGTTTTACAACAAAGTGAAAACTAATAATAAAATCAAAAAGTAAAGTACGAGAAAAAAATAAAAACTATAAATCAAAAATGTAAACTATTAAATCTATATAAGATTCATAATATAAAAAATAGAAAAATAATAGTTTGTTATCATTTGTTTGATAATATTTTATTACAAAAATCTAGAGTTATAAACTTTATACTTGAATTATTACATTAAAACATAAGTTTCCCTAGAAAAATTAAGTTTCAGACGATAATATATTTTTGAAGATACTATCAATGAAATTTTGTTTTAAATTATATAAGATTTGAAATTTGTTTTCCGAAACCTCTTAAAGTAATTGTTTATGAGTAATATAGATCAATTTTGAATTTTCTTAATTTCAAATTACAAAATGTAATTTATGGATAACTAAGCGAAATTTTTAATTTATAATCTAATTATACATATCGAATTATCAAATTTAGAATCTAAATATTTTATCTATCAAGTTTGTGTTATACTGTTTAGACAATTTGGATTCGGTTTATTTGGAAATTAAATCGTGGTCCAATAACAGAAGATAGGCCCTCATTTGATGGGCTTATATCGAAATTAAGGCCCAAAACCAAAACCCTAATTGGCTAGGTTATGCATATCTAGGTTTCTTCTTCTCTTAAGAAAAACCCTAGAAGTTCTCTTTTGCGCCTCTCGTCTCTCATTCCCTTGTAACGTTCAGCTCAACCGAAGAAAATGGTGAAACCTCGTTCTTCCGATTCATAGAGATCCCTTCGATCGTATTGGTTATATTTTGTTGTGTTCATGGATTGTACTTGTCCTTGTATAGGTTTTCAAGAGATACGTCGAGATAGGACGAGTGGCTCTCGTCAACTTCGGAAAGGACTATGGGAAGCTCGTCGTCATCGTCGATGTCGTCGACCAAAACAGGGTAATTATCTCTTAGCTCAGATTAGCGATTGTTGATTTGGTTATAGTAAAGAAGCATCAGTTGAAGTTTGTAGATCTGAAAAAAGGTTGTCCCTTTGTTGTTTGAGTTATATCACGAGTCTCACTTGCTTTTGAAGATGCAATTTTTCAGCTGCATTTGCTCATAAATCTGTTCTTCCGCAAGTTATATGTTTTCACTGTATCTGATTGCATTCTCATTCTTGTACTAATTCAAATTAGTTATTAGAGTAAGTAATTGTGATTTTAAAAAGGATTGACATCGTTGTTTCAGTAGTATGATGGAACCAATTCACTATTAAAATGCATTTACCAGATTTATTTCTGTGAAATCTGTTTGTTCATTAGTGTTTGTTTTCACTGTGTTGAGCTTTCTTGTATGTCTTTAGTATCTGATTGTCTTTTAATTGTTATGTCTTTTGGCGTCTACTTGTAGGCTCTTGTGGACGCCCCTGACATGGAGAGAATCCAGATGAATTTGAAGAGGCTATCTCTTACCGATATTGTGATTGATATCAACAGAGTGCCTAAGAAGAAGATTCTTATTGAGGCAATGGAGAAAGCTGGTGAGTGTTGTTTTACATGCATACGTATGTCTGACATTTTGGGAGTATCTGGTCATTTTAAACCTTTGAAACATTTGCAGATGTGAAGAACAAGTGGGAGAAGAGTTCATGGGGTAGGAAACTGATAGTGCAGAAGAGAAGAGCTGCCCTCAACGACTTCGATCGGTTCAAGATCATGTTGGCCAAAATCAAGGTCAGTATCAGACGTCTGTTTTACTGCAATTACACATTTTCTTGACCATTAACTGATCCCTATCCTGCCATGTTTATTCTCGTAAGGTAGATAGATAGATGTTAGGTCGATTTAATAGTGGTATCTTAGAAATATGTCAAACTTCAAAACCAGTTTCTAATGTTGATGCTAATGCTAAAACTCATAGTCATTTACTTTTCTTAATCACTCTATTGAATGGTTTTCATGTGTTAATATGCAGAGGTCTGGTGTGGTGAGGCAGGAGCTTGCAAAGCTCAAGAAAGAGAGCACCGCTTAATCCTACGCTTTCAGATTTATGCGTCTTCCATTAGAAATCTGATTGATGATTTTGGTATCTTTATTACAAGCTTAAAGAATTTTGCAAATGGTGGTAGTTCAGAACTTGAAACCTTTTTGCTGTTTAAGAAATGACATTTCTTGCCCTCTTTCGAATTTGAAATCTTTATTGAAAACCCTTAACTGAGCTATGTCAAATACAAAGTATCAGTAGTTTTTAATCACAAATTGAATGTTAATCACGTTAATCTTGTTTTACTTTAAATTGTGTATCAAGTTATTGTGTGAATTATGACCTTAAAAAATGTAAACTGAGATCAGATATTGTCGAGGCTGCCAAGTATTCACAAAGTTAGGCAATAAAAAGCATAAATCTCAGGTATCAAAACCAAAGTATCAGTAGTTTGTGCAAATTCTCTTACATAACTGAGTAAGATGTATTTTTTGCTTACACGTTACAACATTCTACATTGCATCAGTATTGGCTTAAACTTGATTAGATATTGGTGCGGTTTTAGGTCTCACCAAACTTTCATCTTCTTGCTCCCCTTTGGTTTTGCAATAGGAGCATCCATGGCTGCCATTTTCCTATTGTATTTTTCGCGTAGAAGACCATTGGAAATCCACAGGTTACTCCAATCTGTTGTATCCTCCTTTCTAGTTTTTTTGCCACCATATGTTGTATCCTCATTGACAAGGTGAGTCCATTTAGTTCTTCCACTGCGACCAGAGTGCTTGACCTGCATGACTTCACGCAGAACCGATTTGTCCAACCGATCTTCTCCAGTAGGAGCAGAAAAGTTGCGCTGAAATATAACATCGGTTCCAACAGATCCTGCCTCCTGGAAGAAGGCACCTTTGTGGTAGTATCTTAGCATAAACTTCCATTTCTTTTTCGGTTTAGCTGATGATGAAAGTTTCGGATTCTTACTGTCGCGATCTGTCATGTTCCTCAACTTGTCTATCTCTTCCCTTTCTCTAAACATAGCTGTGGGCTACGGTTTAGTGGGTCAACAAAGATTGGGCCAAAGGAAAATAAAGGCGAAGCCCAATAAGAAACCCATTCACAATATATAAACAGTCGATCATCGTCTTCTACAAAAGAAGAGAGAGAAAGTAACAGAAGTTTGTTACAAAGCTTTTATCAGCGTTTACAGAGATACAAGAGAGAGAAGAGAGATCTTGCGGTGGAAGCGATCTTGGTTATCTTCTCCGGGAGTTGTCTTCGGCGGAGTTGGCGGTGGTTGAAGGCGCCGATCTGGTTTCCGAAACAACAACAAGCTAATCCTCTGTTCTTCTTCATCTTTGTTACCTACAAGATAAGGAAGGTACATGAGCTTGTGTAATCTGTAAACACAAAGTGATAATGAAGCTTTTGGGGATCAAAGATCCTAACCGGATGTAGAGGTCGTTAAATCCTTGAACCGGGTGAACAATTGTGTGTCTTCTTCTTGCATTCATTCCTTTAGCATCTCAGGAAGAAATCTCGGCAAGAACACAAACATAATCGTGAATTAGCTTTAGAATCTGGGCAACAAACTTAACAATAGCTTCCCTTGCATCTCTTTCTCTCTTGATCCTAGCAATCTCTCTTGTCTTCCAAGCTTCGTACTCCTCTGCTTCATTGATCTCGTCATCGGTTTCCACGTCTCCAATATTTGCTTCTTCCAATAGCATGTTCTTCTGTATCTCTTCATATTTCCTAACTTCCTCGATCACTAATTGCTTTGTCTCTGTTTTTCTCATCTCCAGTTTCCTCTTTGCTAATTCCTCAAGAGCTTCTTCTTCAGCTTCAAGCCGCTCACGCTCTGCTACTGTATCTCTCTCAGCTTTTTGTACAAAAACAGGCTTGATCATGGTGATACAGGGCATCTCGTCTTCTGAATCACTCTCGTACTCCGACTCCTCCTCCTCTTCTTCTTCTATAGGAAGTAGAGTAGCCTCCTCTTGAGCTCTTTTCAGATTTTTTTCTTTAATTCTTCTTCTTCTTTCTTCCAGGGTATCTTCATCGTCTATAGTCTCTTCTTGTTGTTGTTCTTCTTCTGTAGATATAATCTCAGCCGCATGTCTAACTCGCGGATGATCGGCTCTAACTTGTTCACGGTTTTCGATTCTGGTATGAGCTAAACGGCGCAGCCTTGGATCATCCTTATTCCTAGCAACCCCCAAATTATCATGATCATGCTTTGGAAAAGCTCTATCCAAAACATCATCCTCATGATCTTCTTCGGTTTCCTTAGCCCAATCGGGAGCTTTTCCAGGCCAATATCTCCTCACTTTAGTCTTTCCGATCCCACCTCGTAGCTTTTCCTTTGTAGCAAGTGCAGCATCACTCACTTTCGCTGTGACCGACATCTTTGCACTTGCGATTTGTACAATCAAACTTAGTAATGATGGCTATATGAGAAACCCTATAATAGGGATAGAGAATGAGAGGATTCACAAATTCGGAGAAACGTTGCCAACGAAACACTAAGAAGGAGGGCTTGAAACCGAGACGTTAACTCGCTTCTTCGTTCTTATTGTTTAAGAGGAATCTACAAAACATAAGATGGATAGATATTTCCTTATCATCATACAAGTAATATCCTTATCAGACAAGGAATTTCCTTATTGTTTAACGATTGGGGTTTAGGGATTTTCTGTGTCATTATCCATTTAGATATAGATCAAAAGTAAGATCCTATATATAAAAATATTGTTAAAAAGAAAAAAAGTTGGTTTTAAAAGACGAGCTGATAAGGAATGGATTTAGCATTTAGGGGTATACTATGTCATTGTCATTGTCAATTCAGTTATAGGTCAAAGTAAGATCCTATGTATCAAACGTGCTTTACAAGTCACCGTGATTCCTTGATTGACTAGCTTCTAATGCGCAGCTAGCTTCTTGCCTCTTGCAAATATTTTGTTTTTTTTTTTCTACAAATGTTAATATTCATATTAATGAAAAGAAAGACGTTACAGAGAAGTGACACCTAAAGTTTTGGTTCCTTGGAAAAAAAGAAGATAAAAAAACAAGGAAGCAAAGATTTTTACAGGAATTTTACGAGAGAGTTTATCGGAGCCAAAGTTCCATTAAGTTCCCAAATTTGCGTTTGTGTCTTCCGGCCGTGATCGTATTATAGATCAATCTATCCGTTTCTTTGAAAATTGTTGTTGCAGGAACGGAGTGGAGACTGTAGATCAAGTTGTTCCGCTGTCTCCAAATGTTGTAGATAATTGCTTGAGCCACCAATTTCCGAAGGAGAGTTGGAGCTGTCTTTGTCGATGTTAATGTCCAGGCCGTGAGGGAGGACCAAGTAGTAAAAGCAATCGGAGTCAAACCAAGCCTGAGCTGTGCAGATCTCCATAATTCACTACTATAGTCACAATGTAACAAAATTGGTGATCCCTAGTCTCATCAAAACCTGCACACAAACAACATGTCGTTGTAATAGCCAGACCCCATGAAGCTAATCACACCTTGGTTGGAAGTCGATATAGTTGTGCAATCCACATCGTGAAGGCTAGCTTCAGTGTTGCTCCTTTAAACCAGACCGAATCATACCACGTCTTAATTGAGTTTCTTGGTCTAATCATTTCCCATGTTTTTGTCGATGAGAATTCCTTGCATTTTTTACCATCAACAAACCAAACATAGGAGTCTTCCATTATTGATGAGATGGGCAGCTGGGTTGTGGTTAGGTGGACATGGAGAGACAATGCAACTTTGGTTCTCGCGATTGATGGTGTAGCCACTCATCTTCTTGTACTAGATTGGCATCGCTCCTCTCTCAACAACTCATGACAAAACCCTAGATGTTCTCTATGCATTATGTTTCTACGGATTTAAATCTATTTTTTTAATCTTTCCTTTAATCCTCCGATTTTATGATTTGGTTCAATGTTGGTTTCGCAGAAATCGCTGTCCTAAGTTGAAACTAAGTGGTGGATTCTTGTAGAGTGACATCTGAAAAAATTATAATTGAGGATCTAAATGAACATATAATTGATAAACTGAGTTTTTATTGATTTCTAACATCTCTTTTTGTGTCTTTTATCGAGTCAAAGTGTCTTTTTAAAATCTTGTAGTCATTTATCGAGTTTTTTCATGTTTTAGGTCAGTTTGGAAGAAAATGAGTTGTTTTTGGTGCAAATGAGCATGTTGAGATCCATAATCATGCATATACACCAGAAGTTTGGTATTCGTTGAATGACTTTCCACCGATGGATCGAGCTCAAATTTTGATGCAAAATAGATCACTGGGTTAGCTTTCATTTGGAAGTGGTTGGTTTGAGGTCATTCCAACGGTGCGATAAAAAGTTGTGCCATTTTTCGTGAAAACAGTTCAGTCTGACGAGCAGAAAAACTTGTGCAGAAAGGAAAGACAGATCGACCGATCCAATGATTATCCAGACATTTTTCAGATCGACCAGAATCCTCTGGATCGACCGGTTCAAGTCCATATCGATCGATCCACTTCCATGACGAAAAAGGCAATTTTGGACTTTCTATTTTATCTTGGAATCATCAGAATTCAACCTAATTCGTCGGAAGACCTATTTTTACTTATTTTTGAGTCATTTTCTATGGCTACGCTTTATTTTTGATTGAGACTTTTGGAGCTTTTATTTGTGAAGTTTGGAAGACGAATATCTGACTCTACACCATTTAGAGAATATTTCTGAACCCAAGTTTATTTATATTATTGGATTATGATTTCTTCTTTATCTCTTTGTGATTTCTCTGGTTCTATGTCTAAGTAATCTCCCAGTTAGGGTTTCGAGTTTCAAAGGAATTTCATGAATCACTGAATCATATTTGTTAGAAACTTCATTCTTATAGTTCTTCATCTATTGTTGTTCTTAGTGCTGAAACTTGATTAGCTACCTTGTTTATGATCTTAGGTTGTTTAACGCATCACAAGAGTTAACTTGAAAGAACATAGATGAGCTAAACGTCCTTAACCAACGAAAGCTGATGTTAAGGCATTTGTGAACATATCAAACTTGATCTTAATGCTTGTTTAGTTTCCTGAATTCAAACGACAGTTTAGAATCTTCGTTAATTAGACATAGTAATTAATACCACGATAGTAGGTTGATTAGAAAGTAGTGATTTGAGTTCTAGAATGTGCTTAATAATTTTTCTGTTTGATTTTCTGATTTGTGATTCCTGATTTCCTGCAAATTACCCGAAGACCTAGCGCTTTTTCTCATTTAAATTTACATCATTTTAGTTGTCGTTCTTAGCTTTTAGAAATTACAAAACCAAAACTTTTGTCATTCGTTTTAAATTTACTTTCCTCTTACATTCTCGTAGTATTACACTAGGTCTTTGGGGATCCGATTCATAAAATACTACTTCGTTATAGTTGTGCTCTTGCAGTAGTATATTAAGGTTAAACATGAAGTGTTTCAATAATTGCACCCAAATGTTTTGACGGATTTAAACACTGCGTAGATGAAGATGTTCTTCATACTGTCTTGGAGATTTAACGCCGCGAGAGAGAGAAGGGGAATTGCCCATATGATGAAACACATGAATGGGATGCAGATGATGAAGGCAATACGGTAGATAATGGGAATTTGTTTGTTTTAATTGTTTAAAATTTAAATCAACGAACATAAAAAATAAGTCAACTGTCACAATAAGTCGATTTTGTAAGCAAATCTACTAACCAAAATAGAAATCAACTGTTTTAAAATAATTTAATATAAATTAAAGTTAATTCTATTTTCTTAAAATATAAGTTTGCAATTAAAACAAGCCTACCTTATCAACAAAATGACACTAAAGCAAGATATACAAATTTAGAAATAACTTTGATTAATAACATTGTAATGGTTTTTGTGAAAACCAAAGTTGCCAATAATTAAAAATACATCATAATTTTTTTAGAGTACAAATACAAAAAGTAATAAATTATCTTAAAAAAATTGGTGTCGTCTTTTGTTTTGTCGCTTTTTAAACCGTTCGTTCTTATTTAATGCATTTTGTCGCTTTGATGATCGGTGGTATAAGAAACGGCAAACTCTTCGTCCGCCGATCTAGCAATTAAATCTATAAATATTATGTTTGTTTAAAAAAATATAAATACATTATAGCAGATGATGAACACCGTATGAAGAACATCTTCATCTACATAGGTGAATTATATGTAAAAAAATATCTATTTAGAATTCTGAAAACTCGTACTGTATATTGATATGTGTGATTTATTCATGATAAAGAGAAGAGCTGCCCTTATCATGATAAATTAAAATTGTCTTTAATTATTTAAAGTTTGCAATTAAAATAAGCCAACCTTATCAACAAAATGACAGTAAAGCAAGAGATACAAATTTAGAAATAACTTTGATTAATAACATTGTAATGGTTTTTGTGAAAACCAAAGTTGCCAATAATTAAAAATATATCATAATTTTTTAAAGTACAAATACAAAAATTAATCAATTATCTCAAAAAAATGTGTGTTTTCTTTTTTTGTTGCTTTTTTTGACCGTTTGTTCTTATTTAATGCATTTTGTCGCGTTGATGACCGGTGGCATAAGAAGTGGCAAACTCTTCGTCTGCCAATTTAGCAATTAAATCCATAAATATTATTTTTATCTTCAAAAATATAAATATATTATAGCATATCATAGCAGATGATGAAGACCGTATGAAAACATCTTCATCTACATAGATGAAGAACATAGATGAAGATGTTCTTCATATGGTCTTGGAGATTTAGCGACTGGAGAGAGAGAATGAGAACTGCGCAGGATATGAAGAACATGAATGAGATGTGGATGATAAATGTATTATGGTAGATAAAAGGATTTTGTTTGTTTTAATTGTTTAAATTTAAATCAACAAACATAAAACATAAGTCAACTGTCACAATAACAAGTAGATTTTGTAAACAAATCTACTAACCAAAATAACAATCAACTGTTTCAAAATAAATTAACCTAAATTAAAGTTAAGTCTATTTCCTTAAAATATAAGTTTGCCATTAAAACAAGGCAACCTTATAACCAAAATGACAGTAAAGCAAAATATACAAATTTAGAAATAACTTTGATTAATAATATTGTAATGATTTTTGTGAAAACCAAAGTTGCCAATAATTAAAACTATATCATAATTTTTAGAGTACAAATACAAAAATTAATAAATTATCTCAAAAAAACTTGTGTCGTCTTTTTTTTGTCGCTTCTTTAAACCGTTCGTTCTTATTTAATTTATTTTGCCGCGTTGATTATTGGTGGCATAAGAAGCGGCAAACTCTTCGTCTACTGATCTAGCAATTAATTCCATAAATATTATTTGTTAACTTTAAAAATACAAATATATTATAGTAGATGATGAAGACCGTATGAAGAACATCTTCATCTACATAGATGAATATGTTTTTCATACGGTTTTGGAGATTTAGCGCCGAGAGATAATGAGAATTGCGCAGATGATGAATAACATGAATGAGATGCGGATGATAAAGACATTATGTTAGATAAAGGGAATTTGTTTGATTTAATTGTTTAAAATTTAAATCAACAAACATAAAACATAAGTCAACTATCACAATAACAAGTCGATTTTGTAAACAAATCTACTAACCAAAATAGCAATCAATTGTTTCAAAATAACTTAACCTAAATTAAAGTTAAGTCTATTTCTTTAAAATATAACTTTGCAATTAAAACAAAGTAACCTTATAACCAAAATGACAGTAAAGCAAAATATACAAATTTAGAAATAATTTTGATTAATAACATTGTAATGATTTTTGTGAAAACCAAAGTTGCCAATAATTAAAAATAAATCATAATATTTTAGAGTACAAATACAAAAAGTAATAAATTATCTCAAAAAAACTTGTGTCGTCTTTTTTTTGTCGCTTCTTTAGACCGTTCGTTCTTATTTACTGTATTTTGTCGCGTTGATGATCGGTGGCATAAGAAGCGGCAAACTGTTCGTCTACTTATCTAGCAATTAAATCCATAAATATTATTTGTTAACTTTTAAAAAATATAAATATATTATAGTAGATGATGAAGACCGTATGAAGAACATCTTCATCTACATAGATGACGATGTTTTTCATACGGTTTTGGAGATTTAGCGCCGAGAGAGAGAGAATGAGAATTGCGCAGATGATGAAGAACATGAATGAGATGCGGATGATAAAGACATTATGGTAGATAAAGGGAATTTGTTTGCTTTAATTGTTTAAAATTTAAATCAACAAACATAAAACATAAGTTAACTGTCACAATAACAAGTCGATTTTGTAAACAAATCTACTAACCAAAATAGCAATCAACTGTTTCAAAATAACTTAACATAAATTAAAGTTAAGTATATTTCCTTAGAATATAAGTTTGCAATTAAAACAAGGCAACCTTATAACCAAAACGACAGTAAAGCAAAAGATACAAATTTAGAAATAACTTTGATTAATAACATTGTAATGATTTTTGTGATAACCAAAGTTGCCAATAATTAAAAAAATATCATAATATTTTAGAGTACAAATACAAAAAGTAATAAATTATCTCAAAAAAACTTGTGTCGTCGTTTTTTTGTCGCTTCTTTAGACCGTACGTTCTTATTTAATGTATTTTGTCGCGTTGATGATCAGTGACGTAAGAAGCGGCAAACTCTTCGTCTACCGATTTAGTAATTAAATCCATAAATATTATTTGTTAACTTTTAAAAAATATAAATATATTATAGTAGATGATGAAGACCGTATGAAGAACATCTTCATCTACATAGATGAAGATGTTTTTAATACGGTTTTGGAGATTTAGCGCCGGGAGAAAGAGAATGAGAATTGCGCAGATGATGAAGAACATGAATGAGATGCGGATGATAAAGACATTATGGTAGATAAAGGGAATTTGTTTGCTTTAATTGTTTAAAATTTAAATCAACAAACATAAAACATAAGTTAACTGTCACAATAACAAGTCGATTTTGTAAACAAATCTACTAACCAAAATAGCAATCAACTGTTTCAAAATAACTTAACATAAATTAAAGTTAAGTATATTTCCTTAGAATATAAGTTTGCAATTAAAACAAGGCAACCTTATAACCAAAACGACAGTAAAGCAAAAGATACAAATTTAGAAATAACTTTGATTANGTCGCTTCTTTAGACCGTTCGTTCTTAATTAATGTATTTTGTCGCGTTGATGATCAGTGGCATAAGAAGCGGCAAACTCTTCGTCTACCGATCTAGCAATTAAATCCATAAATATTATTTGTTAACTTTGAAAAATATAAATATATTATAGTAGATGATGAAGACCGTATGAAAAACATCTTCATCTACATAGATGAAGATGTTTTTCATACGGTTTTGGAGATTTAGCGCCGGGAGAGAGAGAATGAGAATTGCGCAGATGATGAAGAACATGAATGAGATACGGATGATAAATACATTATGGTAGATAAAGGGAATTTGTTTGCTTTAATTGTTTAAAATTTAAATCCACAAACATAAAACATAAGTCAACTATCACAATAACAAGTCGATTTTGTAAACAAATCTACTAACCAAAATAACAACCAACTGTTTCAAAATAACTTAACCTAAATAAAAGTTAAGTCTATTTCCTTAAAATATAAGTTTGCGATTAAAACAAGGCAACCTTATAACCAAAATGACAGTAAAGCAAAAGATACAAATTTAAATATAACTTTGATTAATAACATTGTAATAATTTTTGTGATAAACAAAGTTGCCAATAATTAAACAAATATCATAATTTTTTAGAGTACAAATACAAAAAGTAATAAATTATGTCAAAAAACTTGTGTCGTCTTTTTTTGTCCCTTCTTTAGACCGTTCGTTCTTATTTAATGTATTTTGTCGCGTTGATGATCGGTGGCATAAGAAGCGGCAAACTTTTCGTCTGTCGATCCAGCAATTAAATCCATAAATATTATTTTTTAACTTCAAAAATATAAATATATTATAACATATTATAGCAGATGATGAAGACCGACATAGATGAAAATTTTCTTCATACAGTCTTGGGAATTTAGCGCCGGGAGAGAGAGAATGAGAATTGCGCAGATGATGAAGAACATGAATGAGATGCGGATGATAAATGCATTATGGTAGATAATAAGATTTTGTTTATTTTGTTTGTTTTAATTGTTTAGATTTAAATCAACAAACATAAAACATAAATCAACTGTCACAATAACAAGTAGATTTTGTAAACAAATCTACTAACCAAAATAGCAATCAACTGTTTCAAAATAACTTAATATAAATCAAAGTTAAGTCTATTTCCTTAAAATATAAGTTTGTAATTAAAACAAGCCAACCTTATAACCAAAATGACAGTAAAGCAAGAGATACAAATTTTTAAAAATAACTTTGATTAATAACATTGTAATGATTTTTGTGAAAACCAAAGTTGCCAATAATTAAAAATATATCACAATTTTTTTAGAGTACAAATACAAAAAGTAATAAATTATGTCAAAAGAACTTGTGTCGTCTTTTTTTTGTCGCTTCTTTAGACCGTTCGTTCTTATTTAATGTATTTTATCGCGTTGATGATCGGTGGCATAAGAAGCGGCAAACTCTTCATCTACCGATCTAGCAATTAAATCCATAAATATTATTTGTTAACTTTAATAAATATATTATAGTAGATGATGAAGACCGTATGAAGAACATCTTCATCTATGTATGAAGAACATCTTCATCTACATATATGAAGATGTTCTTCATACGGTCTTGGAGATTTAGCGCCGGGAGAGAGAGAATGAGAATTGCGCAGATGATGAAAAACATGAATGAGATGCAGATGATAAATACATTATGGTAGATAAAGGAAATTTGTTTGTTTTAATTGTTAAAAATTTAAATCAACAAACATAAAACATAAGTCTGGAACATATACGGTTAAGTCGGGTTATCAACTTGAATAATCAGGCACAACTATCGGTTCCAATAGATTTTATGAGCCGTATGTGACGAGTTTACAGGCTCACACATGGAAGCTGAAGTGTACTCCGAAATTACGACACTTTATTTGGCAAGCTATTTCGGGATGTCTCGCGGTCTCCACAAATTTGCGAAGCAGAGGAATTGAGTGTGACTCACAATATGTGCACGGTGCAGAAGCACTCATCTGGGCCATGCACTGTTTGATTGCAAACCAGAAGACGGCGATAGCCTTTGCAACATACTGCTCTGAGTTGGTTAAGATGGTGTCTACACCCGAGAAGTGGTCGGCTTTCGCATTACACTTGGAGGAATTCGTGAAGAGCAAAGAGGTTTTTCTTTTTTCTCAATCTCACTCATTCCACGCGCAAAGAACACAACGACAGACAAGCTAGCAAGGAGTGCTCGTGTCTACCCAGTGGATATTACTTATGTAAACTCGGTACCCCCGGTTTGTATCTCTGAACCGTTCTAGGTATTTAGGCTGTTGACAAAAAAAAAACATAAAACATAAGTCAACTGTCACAATAACAAGTCGATTTTGTAAACAAATATTCTAATCAAAATAGCAATCAACTGTTTTAAAATAACTTAACTTAAATTAAAGTTAAGTCTATTTCCTTAAAATATAAGTTTACAATTAAAACAAGCCAACCTTATCAACAAAATGACAGTAAAGCAAAAGATACAAATTTAGAAATAACTTTGATTAATAACATTGTAATGGTTTTTGTGAAAACCAAAGTTGCCAATAATTAAAAATATATCATATTTTTTTAGAGTATAAATACAAAAAGTAATAAATTATCTCAAAAAAATTTGTGTAGTCTTTTTTTTGTCGCTTTTTTAGTCATTTCGTTCTTATTTAATGTATTTTGTCGCGTTGATGATCAGTGGCATAAGAAGCGGCAAACTCATAGTCTGCCGATCTAGCAATTAAATTCATAAGTATTATTTGTTTGTTTAAAAAAATATAAATATATTATAGCACATGATGAAGACCATATAAAGAACATATTCATCTACATAGGTGCAGTTATAAGTAAAAAAAAATCTCGATTTAGAATTCTGAAAACTCGTATTGTATATTGATCTGTGTGATTTGTTTACATAGAAATAACTAAAGCTTTATCATGATAAATTGAAATTGTCTTTAATTATTTTGTTTTCTTAGGAGAAAATATCTCAGATCTGTCATCCGATCCAAGATTAACTTAACTTACAATCATATAAGGAAATTAAACTAACAAATGTGTTTAGGAATTTTATGTGTCATTTGCCAATTTATAGGTCAAAGTAAGGTCCTATGTATAAAACTTTTTTTAACGTCACTGCAATTCCTTGATTTACACCATAATATTAGAAACAGAGCCACTGATCATCAGCTAGCTTCTTGCAATTGATTGATGATGTAGCAGCTAATCTTCTTTCTCACTAGATTGATATCACTCCACTCTCGACAACGTTTTAGTAGTCATACTTAGCTTTTAGAAATTACAAAACCAAAACTTCTGCCATTCATTTTAGATTTACTTTTCTCTTACATTCTCATAGTGTTACACTTGTTCTTTGGGGATTCGATTCTTAAAATACTACTTCGTTAGTTGTGATCTTGCAGTAGAATATTAAGGTTAAACATAAAGTTTTTCAATAATTGCACCAAAAAAATTCGACGGATTTAAACAATGCGTAGATGAAGATGTTCTTCATAAAATCTTGAAGATTTAGCGTCGGGACAGAGAGAAGGAGAATAGCGCATATGATGAAGAACATGATTGGGATGCAGATAATGAAGAACATGATTGGGATGCAGATGATGATGATGATACAGTCGATAAAATAAATTTGTTTGTTTTAATTGTTTAAAATTTAAATCAACAAACATAAACAAAATAAGTCAACTGTCACAATAACTCTATTTTGTAAACAAATCTACTAACCAAGATAGAAATCAACTGTTTTAAAATAACTTAACATAAATTAAAGTTAAGTCAATTACTTTGATTAATAACATTGTAATGGTTTTTGTGAAAACAAAGTTCCCAATAATTAAAAATATATCATAATTTATTTATGCCTTAAACATGATAAAGCAATATAGAAGACCAAAACCAAATTTAAAAACTCGGATCAATATTAATTAGAAAGTGGATCAAAACCAAATTTAAAAACTCGGATCATAATTAGAAAGTGAATAAAAACGCACAACAATATCTGAAAACCAAGTCAATGAGAATCACCTGATTAAGATGCAAGAAAAACCAAGCACTCAAACCCAGCCTTGTAAAATCCTCTTTTTAGATAGGAAGGAACACAATTCATGTAATGGAGAACAAAATCACTGAGTTAGATCCACAATATCACGCAATACACAAAACCATACAGAAAACCTAACCAGAAATATAAAAAACAAACGCAAGGATATAAACCTAAAAAAAGCAAAACAAATACGCTGTTTAAAAATAATATCTACCTAAACTATAAGAACTAGCAAAAACTACGAATGATCTAGAAAGACATAAAGCTTGATATATATATAGTAGTCTTACGATCTAGGTCAACTTTTTTTTTTAACCAAAAACTGCAACCGCCCTAATTATTCAAATCGGGCTTTAGCCCAATACAATTTGACAACGTTAAACAATCCAGTCCATAATTAAACCTAATCGTCGAAATCGGTATAATAATATATATGATTTTAAACATAACTTAATTTGAACCATCGGATTAGTGTATTAACGACTCTTTACAGAAAGACGACAGAATAATTAACCACCTTGAGGGTGGATAAGAGACCTTTAAGCCAAAAAATCACATATATGATATATGATCTTCGGGCAGCATCCTCCACATTAAGTTGTTATGTTGGCAAAGCTTTGCTCGATCAATTTTTAAGGGGCCAAGAATGTGAAATATATATACTTCATTAATGGGCTTTTATATGGGCCTTATAGCTTTTCTTAAAAAAATGTCGTATGTATACACAACAACATATCTCGGCGACGGCCAAATTCTCTCTCATTCTCTGTCTCTAATGGACTCTCTGGTAGCGAGCTACGCTTCGTCGGACGAAGAAGAAGAAGAACGTCAACCACGTACAGAATCATCCGTAGATCCTTCTTCTTCTTCTTCCTCTCTGTTCTCGGTTATTCCTCAACCTAAAGCATTCAGATCTTCCGAAGATGGGGATTTTGGTTCATCTTCCTCAACTCGAGGAAGGTCTTCTTCCTTTCTCTCCTCTCTCCCTCCTCCAAAATCCTCGATTTCTCGCCAACAAAACCCCGCTCCGTCTTCGATTCCGGCGTTACCTAAACGTGTCGTTCAGATCAGGCTTCCGGTAAACCCTAGACCGAGCAATATCGATGATGACGACGATGAAGAAGAGGAGAAAGCGAGGAAGAAGCGTAAGCAGATGGAATCTGCCGCGGCGTCGCACGATTCATCTGTGAAATCTTTCTTATCCGCCATGCCTGCGCCAAAGAGCTCGCAAACACTCGGCGCTCTTCCTTCATTGGGATCGGGATCAGGTCGAAGATCGAACCTCGAAACAGAAACACCGGCAACGGAATCAGGTAGTGATCAGAACCAGAGCTATGAATCGCTTAGCCGTAGTAGCGAAACGGATCAAACTGCTGTTGTAGATAACTATTATGCTGGTTACGAGCCAAACCCTAGTGGTAGTGGAGATGATTCTGGTTATGTGGGATACGATGGTAGTAGCTATGGAGCTAATACATGGAACGGTGGTGGGTTTGAGGCAACAACGGGACTGCCCGAAGCGTTTGTAGCCATGGATAGTGGTGCAAGGAGAGGAAGGAGAGGAAGGAACGATTTTCCAACAGAGATAGTTGAGGTTAAGCAAGATGAGCTCATGAAGAATAGGCCAAGAGTTGATCAGGTTAAATCTACTGGAATCGCCTTTGGACCTGCGTATCAGGTTTGTTGTTTACCTTCTAAAAACTCTTTCCTTTGCTGCAAGAACTTGGGAACTTGCTCTGGCTCTCTTCATTTAGACCCTTAGCTTGTAGGAGATCTCCATTAGAGAGCAAATAGGGTGATCAATTATATGAGTTTGCAAATTATCTCCTCTTTGGGGCTTCTTCCATTGTCAGTCAAGTTTGATCTGTCTTGCTGCAAAACTTGTTACTGAGATATCTTTTTTTTCCTGGGATTAGTCTGTGATTGCTTGATTCTGTGAATATAATTGCCTTTGTTTGTAGGATTTTTCCATTAGAAAGCTTTATTGGGTGATGAGCATTTGAGAAACTCCCAAAGTTTAACTGATGAAAGTGAATAGACTAGGACTTGTTAATCTATCGTCAAGTTTGTTCTTTCTTGCTGCAAAACTTCATTGTGGGGATTTCTTACTAGTTGATTTCATGCCAAGCTTTGATTTTTATTTTTTTTTGCTTTGCCTATTAAATGTTGTCTTGCAGCCTGCATCATCTTCATCTAAGGGGAAAGTGTCAAAGCTTCACAAGAGGAAGCATCAGATCACTGCGTTATTCATGGACATGAAGCACAAGGAGACGGAGTTAGCAGAGAGACGTTCAAGAGGATTGCTCACAAAAGCTGAGACACAAGCAAAATACGGATGGTGATTTGCTCTCTCAGATTTTCCCTGTAAACTCTTCTTCTATCTTCCAAGATCCAAGCTTTGAATGTAATACTCATTTTCTTATATGAATGAATCTACTCTCAGCAGAATGCTTTGATTGACTCGCAAGCTCTTTATAGGCTTTGAAAATGATTCTCAGATTTAACCCAGAACCCCATCCCTGAATACAAAAGATATATTCACTACTCCTGCTTTGGGAGCTAACAAAAACCTGAAGTGGCAAGCAGTACAAAACTCATTTGCGTTTGATAAAATTTCCTGAACTACCTTTCCTAGTTTCTACTCTCTACTTTCTAGGGTCTCTAATCCAAAAGCATATGCAGCTGATGTGGCCAAGCTTGTGTTCATTAAGATTTTCATTTGTTACGTGATCTGCTTCGACCCTTTGGTCCTACCTTTCCCCTTTTGGCGTCTGACCGAGGTCTAAGCTGCAGAGGAAAGCAACCATTCAGTTTTAGATCCTTGATGAGAATCTATAAGATAGAAAAATATCGAATAAGATAAAGGAGGCAATGGGAAAGACAACAAACCATCTTGATGTACTTGAGTTGTTTCAGGATCTCATTTGTTTCCAGTTCCTGAGGAAACGAACAGAAGATGTATTAACTTTTGATGAATTCGTTCAGAGTATGTAGAAATCTGTCTTAAATATCCAAATGACATGTTCATGGGGAAAGATGAATCAAGGCTGCTTAGGCTCTCACATCTACTAACTTTTCACCCTTGTAAGGATTATTTTTGAGGAAAACAAGATATAAGACTAGTTGATAAGAGAATTTCGGTTTCGGACCTGTGGGACGGCACAATCAGCATGCGACGGATCCCAAAAGACGCAGCAGAAGCATTCCCAGTCTTTGGTCTGTATCTCTGATCTAGGGGCCCTGTGTATATCCAGTCAAATTAAGCATATTGAGTTATTCAATGTTACACCATTGGTTGAGTTATACATACGAGACAATGAAGAAGATATTGGTAAGAACTAAGAAGCTTGATGAAAAGGCAGTATATAGCTAGATAGATAAAAAAGAGAGAGAGCATGAGCCAAGAAATGGAACGTGCTGAATAGTTCACGCTACCTACGCCACTTTCCGCATATATCTCCATTACTATCCTCCTCTCTGCATTGGAGCCAATTTACTGTAGAACGTGGTTTCTTACCATTCTTGGCCTTCTTGAGATCCTGCAAAGAGAGGAATAGCAACTCCCTGAAATCCATTTAACTCTATGGCAACGTAAAACACATTGTTATCCACTAAATTAGGAGCTTACATGCATATATTCTGACTGATCAATTTCCAAGGGTTCACCAACAAAAGAAGTATCACTGCATTGAGATCAACCAAACAAACAAAGGCCACTCATTTTGGTGAAAGAACCAACACTCATCTACCAGTAGACATATTAGATATCACAATCAGAAATTCACAGGACTGTTGATTGTTACCTCATGGTTGGACCTGACCAGTCTGGAACATCTGCTTGAAACTGTTTTCCTATTCGAATTCCTATTACAAATGGTTCTGTAACTCTCCATTTCCGTTCCCGTGAAATTTTACCCCTAATCTTGGTCTTTAATGACTTCTCTTTCGAACAGGATGGACAAACCCAGTCATCAATCTCTGCAACTTCTTTCATTCGAACACCACAGCAGCTTGTATGACATGCTTCTTCACATTCATCACAAATTAGCATTTTTTCGACAGTTCCTGGTTTATCACAATGTTTGCACTGTCTGAAAGGGCTGCTGCCACCGTCTGTATCTGTCTCAGCCACCTCAGCATCAGAGGAATTGCAATCTGTAGCTTCATCTTCCCCAGTTTCACTGGAACCTGGAGCAAGTTCAGAACTGGATTTCAATGACGAGCAGCTGTCATTTGTTCCATCAGAAGAACATGTCACTTCGGTTACTTGGGTATCGGCTTTACGTTCTAGAGCACTGCACACTTGTTCAACTTGAGAAGTACTATTTGCATACTTCCCTGGCACTGAAAGAGCATGAGAACTGACAATAGAAAGTTGATTATCATTTGTTCTATTCTTTTTTGGGTCATGTCCAATAAAAGTGCCTCTAGATTTCACTTTGGGATTCTTCCGGCTATACACTAAAACGCCATTAACCCGAGCACCAATAGAATTCCCTCTCTGCTTCCTCCGGCTATACATAAGCAAGACATCAGATCTATCACCATTTCTCTTGGTTTCCCTAATATGACTTTCAGTAAAACAGCCATTAGATTTCACTAGCTTCTTGCTTTTGGCTGTAAAAGCCCCATCAGCCTTAACTATCTGCTCCCTTTGGCTATATGCAGAAGAGTCACACTGATCACCGCTTATCTTGGTTCCTCCAGAGACATGTTCGCTAAAACTGCAACTATTAAATTTTACTCTAGCTTTCTTTCTCCTATACACAAGAAAATTATCTAATCGGTTGCCTCTTCTCTTGGTTTCTCCATAGTCATGCTCAGAGACAAACGCATCATCAATTCCATCACCTTTTATTGTAGTTTCTCCAGTAGAATTACAACTGGATTTCCCTCTCAATTTCTTTCGAGTGTAGACAAGACAGTTGTTGAAGCGATTTTTCCTTTTTGTGCTTTCTCCAGGGTTAGGTACTGGGACAATAGAGTCATCCTGTTTCTTGTCATTTTCTGGGTTAAGTTCTGCAGTACCCCCAGGACTCAAGCTCCTCTTCCTTCGACTATACACAAAAGAAGTCAGGGACTTTTCTGTTACCTTATGCATAACAGATTGCTCTGGACAACTTACTTGAAGTTTTGGATGTTTTGATTCATCCACATTCATTACATCAGGGACTGGAACATCTTCAAGAAAGCTTACTTGAGACTGCTCAGGAGATTTGTGGATCATCTGACAAGTTTCAGAAAGCGACACCCAATCATATGCAGCAAACGGATCTTGATACTCAGATACGTTCAGTGAACTAGTTTCAACGGAAGAGCATAATGAACTTTCCACCAACATATTTGCCTGAGAAACCCAAAAAGTATCTGAAAGCACATCACTTCTCTAAGTACCGGTGACTCTGTTGGTAAACTTCTTCATGTAGTCCCTCCGAAATCCAATATCCTTCTGAGAAAACAAAGAAAACAAAGTCCATGATTACCATAACGGAGAAACAATAAGTTATCTTCTAATTACTAACTTGGATCAATTTCACGGTACAGAAATTTTAGTCCAACACATTGCTGTCCTGATTCTTATTTGAAATTTTATTGTGGTATTGCATTCTAAGCCCACACACATTTTCCTGATCATCTCCAATCTCACATGAAAAACACAGTTGGTCCCTCTAGTGATAAAGTGCAAAATTTCCACCCAGCAAAACCTTTAATCCTCGCTAAGTTAGTAGTGTTCTTGGATGCTATTTAAATCGAAACACAGCATCCAAGTTTAGAAAAACCACAAAGTTTAGAAAAACCACAAAGTTTCGGATCTAACTTGACTCAAATCTGGAAACCCATGCACTTTTGAACCGCTACCACATGGATCCTGTACTTTTGATTCAAGCTAAGCAAATCTACAACATCTTTAGACCCAGGTACATAAAACGATTATGCAGTAAGCAAATTTATTCTTCTATGCTAAAATTCTAGTTGCAAATCTAAGCAATCTCTTTACAAATTGAATCTAATTGAATCTTTCAGTGATCCCTAACCTGAGAGAAATTCACAACAGACGATTCGTTGCTCTTATGAAACCCTAGAACACACTCAATGGGCACAAAACCATCGGAGACTAAACACCAAAAATTGGATTCCAGTAATGCACAAACCGTTCATACGCCTCACAAAATCACAGTCAAATCCAGTACAACAACATCAACAATACAATGAGAGCGATACACAAAAAAGTTTCGTGCAAGAAGAACACAAAAACAATCGCATTTACCAGATGACTACGAAGAGACAAGAGCAACGCTTTTTTGGGATTCTCCGAGTTGTGGCGTTCTTCTGCACTTTGCCACAATCCTTCACTGACGCAAGCTATCTCTCTCTCTCTCTCTATCGCTATCTCTCTCTCTCTCTCTCTCTCTGTGTGTCTCTGGCAAAACAACTTTCTTTCTTTGATTTTCCTGTGGACTTTGTTCATATATAGCTTCAAAATCTGATTTATATAATTTCACCGCTCAGGTTTTTTCTTGTGTAAAAAGGGTCTCTGTTTTTAATTTCTTGCATTTTAATCCCTGAATCTGAACTATACCAGTAGCAAAAAATCACAGATTTCAATTTTTAAAAACAAAATTAAAAGCAGATAACAATGAAACTATATATACATAGTGTTGAAGTGTACAAAGCTACATGTGTGCTTGGACTTGCTAATTCCAAGAGGATCAAACAAAACAAAACTACATATGATTCTGCAACATAACAACATATCTCCAAGAAGCTCAAATTTCTCTGCTATGGGAACATACAACTATTGTATCCTAAACAAGAAGACTTGCCTAACCAATTCCTGGACTCAGTAGTATTTGCTTCAGGTCCATACAAAGCTTCTCTGTTACCGCTTCAAAGTTGTCCTCCTCTTGTCTCTCTGTCTTCTAGAAGTTGCTTTAAGTTCATATCGTTGCTTAAGCTTGTCAAGGACAAAAGATGTGAAAATTTAGTAGTTGCAAAATGATTGTGCCTACTAATGGCAATGGTCTGACAAAGCGTAAGTGATGAGAGAGCATTGTGCCTACATCATGATTTTTAACTTCTGTTCTGTTGTTGGCTTACACCTAAGAGTTAAAAGAAAAAACTTGATGTGTTGTTACTATATACTGTGTCTTTTTAATCTGCAACTAAAGGAAGAAAATTAGAGACACTTGCCTGCTCTCGTTTGCAGAATCTTGAAGTTGATTAACCTCAGTCTTGCTCTCGTGTTTGCTATAAGCCCAGGATTTTCAGAGAATGCCTTAGAATACTGAGGTTGTTTAGAGAAACATTTTTTTAGATAGCCCACCTTCTTACTTCTTAATGTCAGATGTTGTTGCACCATGTACTGACAAACCAATGTTTTTATTAGCTATTTGAATGAGAATGTTATAACCTAACACATAAACCATATTTGGTTCAAAATCCAACTCTAATGAAAGCATGTCCCTCATGGTTCTGCTGACACCTGATGAAGCTACTGGTACATTATGCCAGCAGTCAAAACAACCAATAAGATACCTTTTACAGGAAAAACTATACAAGTCTGTCTAGTGGTAAAATCATAAAAAATCTTGTTCAAGAAGTCATGAGTTCAAAATTTAATATGGTAAAACGGTCTAATTTATTTTTTCTAGTTTGAGGCCTTCAAATTATGCTTTGCAGATGAGATGAACTCTCGTTCAAATAGCATTAGATGGCTGTGAGCAAAGGAAACAGAAGCTTACCCGGATTTTGATGACTTGTTTGGTTACAAGTCACAGCTACAACATCACAAGGAGCTTCGGAATATCATATGAGAGATTGGGGTTTGTAAATATAATTTTCAAGGAGATTTCAAAAGCTTTTTTATAAAAATGCCATGGGTTCTCCCTCTTAATAAGCTAAACAATTAGTGGAAAAGTATACAAGAGAGATGAAGCCTAGCAAACAATTGTTCAAGTTATTGTGTTGAGTAAGGTAAACATTGATACATCTATCTAATCTACGTTTTGGAAGCCAGGAAATAGTGAAGTTATGAATCCAAAAACAATCATCTGAATCTCCTTCACTACTCCCCACCATTGGTTCCCTGCTTCAGGACCAACCACGTCCTCATTAGCTTCGTTTTCTTCTCTACCTTGTCCTTCTGGAAATCATAAAAACACCATGAGAGACAGAGAGAGAGAGAGAGAGAGAGAGAGAGAGAGAGACCCGTCGTGATGATGCATACCAGGGACAGCATTGTCGATTAGTGGCCTTGCGGCTGCTGCTGGATCATTATCTGCTCTAACAACATGCCTTTGAGGCCGAGGTGGTGGTGCTGCTCTATGCATGACCCTTGAAAGCCATCCAACAAATGGTCGAAGAGCTCCAGTTTGGTGTCTGTCAAATTTAATCATGAGAGTCATGTACTTGGCTTTTAACATATTCAACATAGATCTGTTGTCACACTCAAGTTCCAAGTGAAGTTCCCCAGATTTATGTTCCCATATATATACTTACAGGTAAATCATTGTCGCGAAAAACACCAGAACAGCAAGCCTTTGTCTTGATCCATCTTGGTTGAACAAATAGACAACAGCAGCGAGCTTGAGTATCAGGAAAAAATCGAGATGAAACGCAATCTCAAATCTCCATTCAACGACTCGCCTTTGATGAGCAGGTTGTTGTTGTCCGTCTTGTCCTTGGCCTTCTCCCCTAGTCTCCGCCTCATTACTTGGCCCAGGGCTAAAATGAAAACAAATCATTAGGCTAACAGAATTCAAACCAGTCAAAAATTGTTCTTCATTCAACCGCCACATAGAGAGAATTTTCGAACTCTCGGCGGCCCAATGCTCAACCTAAACCCTATACAAGCCTGTCTAGTATTCCCAACTCATTCAGCCAAACTTCTGTTAGCTCATAGGTAACCAACTCATTATAATGATCTCACTAGACTAACACAAGAAAGATTTCACATTTGAGTACTGAGCAGAGAGTTCCATTCTGTCATCAGAAACCAAATTACTCGTAGATTGACCATAAAGTGGTGTTGCTAAACTTGTATTGCCACAAGACATTGAACTGAGTTTCATCCCCAATTAACTTCAGATTCTTCAATGGAAACACTGTCCACTACCATGGATAAAAAAACGTGATACTTGAAGAAAGCAGCTGCATTATGAAGTATAAAAAAGCAATCTTTGAGAGATTTTACGTACGTGGGAACATTGTATGTAAGTGGGATAAGATTGTTAGACACAAGACCAGCAACATGTGTATGGACAGGAACCGCATAGATGCCGGCTCCACGATTCATCATCTGTTCCTCGTACTGCAATGGATTCAATCCAGGAACAAGAACCGGATAATAGACTGGGTTCATCGGAAAATCAGCATGCGGATGAAACTCAGAAGAACCCTTAAAAACACATTCTTAAAGTCAATAGATCACCGAAACAGAGGCAAATCAATTTGATTGAAGGAAGTGGCATACAGACCTGAGGTGGTTTAAGAACGGTATCATCGGATTGCTTGTGATCAAAGGAAGAGGACACCTTTTCTGCTTCCTCCGCCATTCTCAAAGGATCAAAGCCTCTTTCTCTCCAAATTCTGAAACTTTTGATCGATCATTCGATGGATATTTCAACTTTGGCGTCAGCTTTCCAATAGAAGAATGCCATGTCACCATACTCGTGGCATTTGGTAGTTTTGGTTTATTTCTCAATAACCCCCTCATCTTTCTAAAGGTCTCAGTCACGGAACTAAACTTAGCTCGATGCACTTGAAACACCCAATTATCTTAAGTGAACCAGTTGGGAAAATCGATTCCTTTACATATCAAATTTCGATTAGATTGTTTGGATTTGATATTTTGAAGGTTGGGTTTGTACAAGAAAAATTATGTCACTTGCAGTTTCTTTATGTTAGTTTGGAACTTCCATGGTCAACTAATCATAAGAACTGACTCTTTGGTTTTAAACCCTTTAAACAATTAACCGACTTGAGAATTTCTCTCATCTGACCAAAGACCACCACAAGTCGTTGGTATGATATTGATTATTGACAGAAAGAAACTCTTAGAAAATCCCAACTTGACACTTTTGTTGACTCTCCAACATTTTATAGTATTTGGAGAAAGGAAAAAGCTTTTGTATAAGTACTGCAGAAGAGGATGGTACTAAATTACATAAGAAAGTGCTGATCAAGAATGGTGCGTCACAACTTTCTTCCGTTGATTTCATTCGCATGCTTCTTCGCTGCTCTTGTTCTTCTTGTTCGTGCTCAAGACCAATCAGGTACACAGAGTCTTGCAAATATATAATATATTGTGCTTTAAATCTCTACGTGGGTAAATGTTTATACTTTATATTACAGGTTTTGTCAGTATCGATTGCGGTATACCTGAGGATTCAAGCTATAACCAGGAAACAACAGACATAAATTACGTTTCAGATGCTGCTTTTGTCGAGTCCGGGACGATTCATAGCATAGGTCCTGAGTTTCAGACAACTTCTCTTGAGAATCAGTTCCAAAACGTTAGGAGCTTCTCTGAAGGCAAGAGAAACTGTTACGATGTGCAGCTTCGGCAGGGAAAAGGCTTCAAGTATTTGATTAGAACACGTTTCATGTACGGTAACTACGATAATCTCCGGAAAGCACCAGAGTTCGATCTTTATCTTGGGGCCAATCTCTGGGATTCTGTTACAATAGATAATGCAACTACAATAGTTACCAAAGAGATCATCCACATTCTTCGCTCAGACCATGTTCATGTGTGTCTTGTTGATAAAGACAGAGGAACTCCATTCCTTTCTGTGTTAGAACTCAGGCTTCTGAAGAGTGATACATACGAGACTCCTTATGATTCGATTATGCTGAACCGAAGATGGGATCTTGGGGCACTCGGTAATCTTCCTGTCAGGTGAAAATTCATACGAGAGTTCTGTGGTTTTTTTCGTTTTTGTCTTTCTTCTTAAAAGTTGGTAACAATGTAGGTACAAAGATGATGTTTTTGACCGGATATGGATGCCTCTGAGGTTTCCAAAGTATACAATCTTCAATGCATCGCTCACGATAGATCCGAACAACAACAATGGCTTCCAACCCGCTCGCTTTGTTATGAACACTGCAACTTCACCTGAGAATTCAAGCCAAGACATAATCCTTTATTGGGAACCACAGGATCCTACTTGGAAATACTACGTGTATATGCACTTTGCAGAAGTTGTGGAACTGCCAAGTAATGAGACGAGAGAATTCTCGGTTTTTCTAAACGATAAGTCAATCAACATGACCGCTTTCAGCCCACGCTACTTGTATACAGACACACTTTACATTCTGAACCCCGTGAGCGGACCAGAAATCGAGGTTCGTCTTAAACGTACTGATAAATCTACGCTTCCACCCATCATTAACGCCATTGAAACATATCGTGTCAACGAGTTTCTTCAGTCACCTACTGATCAACAAGATGGTATGGTTTCATTTACTTAAACAAGACTTAACTCTTTTCATTATTAACTTTATACTAATCCATGTTTGGTTTGAATTCTAGTTCATTTAATTATGATAATTAAGTCCAAGTATGGAGTGAAGAAGAACTGGCTTGGAGATCCATGTGCTCCAGTTAACTATCCTTGGAAGGATATCAACTGCAGCTATGTCGATAACGGATCTCCGAGAATCGTTTCTGTGTACGCAGTTTAAAAATTGCTTACATATGTTTTTGCTCTCTCTCTCTGTTCTCACAAGAGTTGTATGATCTGCAGGAATCTATCCTTCAGTGGCTTGACTGGCCAGATTGATTCAGCCTTCTCCAACCTCACATCGTTACAGAAACTGTCTGTATTTTCTTGGAAACTTTAGTACACATACTCCTGGAATCTTTGACTGATGCAAGCAAAATTTTATTTCAGGGACTTATCAAACAACAGTTTAACAGGAAAAGTACCTGATTTCCTCGCCAGTTTACATAATTTGACTGAGTTGTAAGTCATACTAACTGGAATTGTAGATTGTATAAATACTAGTTTCTATAATCTGGAGACTTTATATTGATTTCACGCATGTCTGCAGAAACTTGGAAGGAAACAAATTGACGGGTGTTGTTCCGGTGAAACTACTGGAGAGATCAAACAATGGATTGCTCTCGCTGAGGTTGATTCATGATTATATTTGGCTTTTAAATGCATTACAGTTGCTCTATCTAAGTTTTGAGTATTGACATGTTGGGTTCATGTTTCCATAATATATTATCTGTATTTTAATCGTTAGATTTGGCGGGAATCCGGACCTCTATTTGTCTGCTTTATGTCAAAATACAAATAAGAAGACAAAGAAGAGGGTATACATCATTCCATTAGTTGCATCTGTCGTGGGAGTGCTTGGTCTTGTAATAGCACTAGCTTTGTTATTGCTATACAAGAAGAGACATCAAAGCGGTAAAAACATCAAAAAAACTATCCTAAACTGCTTTGTAACCTTTAATCTCTAGGATTACTTGTACGAAAACTTATCATGATATATTTACAGGCGGCTCTAATAGTATTAGGACTGGGCCATTGGAGACAACAAAACGATACTACAAGTACTCAGAAGTTGTGAAAGTTACAAACAACTTTGAAAGAGTTCTTGGACAAGGAGGCTTTGGAAAAGTATACCATGGTGTCTTAAATGACGACCAAGTTGCTGTCAAGATTCTGTCTGAATCATCGGCTCAAGGTTACAAAGAGTTCAGAGCAGAGGTCAGTTTCTTGTATACTTTTACAGGCTCAGCCTCTATAAAGTGAGTTATGGATCCACATTTTTACCATCAGGTTGACCTTCTCCTGAGAGTTCATCACAAGAACCTAACCGCTCTTATTGGATACTGCAACGAAGACAAGAAGATAGCGCTTATCTACGAGTTTATGGCTAATGGAACCTTGGGAGATTACTTGTCAGGTCAGTCTCTCTTCTACTTATAGTTTTGGTCACTGGCCTATTTCTGCTATAGCCAGAGGAAACTAAACTCAAGCTTTGGTTACTTTCTTAATCAAGGAAAAAAATCTTATGTCTTGAGCTGGGAGGAGAGGTTACAGATATCATTAGATGCGGCACAAGGTTTGTGATAAATTGATCTAGAAAACACATACTAGAATAAGAATTGAGAAAATCAAATCAAATGAAAATTATTCTTGTGTTTGTCTGAAACTTAGGGCTTGAGTATCTTCACAATGGCTGCAAGCCTCCCATTGCACAAAGAGATGTGAAGCCGGCTAATATTCTAATCAACGAGAAGCTACAAGCCAAGATTGCTGACTTTGGGTTATCTAGAAGCGTCGAATTGGACGGTAATAACCGGGATACAACCGTAGTTGCTGGAACTATCGGTTATCTCGACCCCGAGTAAGTAAACAGCTTCTTTTATTATGGTCTGGTATTAGCTGCTACGGTTTCTGAGGCATTGTTGTACAAAATGAAGGTACCACTCGACGCAGAAATTAAGCGAGAAGAGTGATGTTTACAGCTTCGGGGTGGTTCTTTTAGAGGTTGTCACGGGCCAACCAGTGATTGCACGTTCAACAACAAGAGCAGAGAACAGACACATAAGTGACCGGGTCGAGTTGCTTCTGTCCACAGGAGATATCAGAGGCATTGTGGATCCAAAGCTAGGAGAGAGGTTTGATGCTGGTTTGGCATGGAAGATCATTGAAGTAGCAATGGCTTGTGCGTCTCGTAGCTCTAAAAATAGACCGACGATGAGTCAGGTAGTGGCTGAGCTGAAGGAGAGTGTAAACAGAGCAAGAGCCGTTGGTTGTTCTGGCGCCAGTAGTGTTACAGAGCCGGCGATGACTGACTCGGGAATGTTTCCTCAGGCGAGGTAGATGATTGTTGAATGACGCAGCACATCTTCTGTCTCTTGCACGTTTCTCTCACAATGTGCTCAACTCGTCTATGAGATGTTTTAATCCAATGCCCGTGCGCGGTTACAGAACATTTGAATCTTCTTTTGCTAGAGGAGGTCAATTATTATTAAGTTTTCAATAATCTTGATTCAAAACATTGTCAAACTCGTGATATGCTCTCTGGATATTGTCCACATTAGCCCAAAAAAAGTCTACAAGTTCATATAATCGACTTTAAAATATACAAGGAAGAATGATTTTGAACTTTGTTTATGTCACTTTCAGTTTCTTTATGTCATCCACAAACTCAGTTTGAAACTTTCACTGTTATGAGAACTAGTTCTTTGGTTTTAAATTATATCCCACTTGAAAATTTGTCAACTGACAAACAAAACAGAAAGAAACTCTTGGAATATCCCAACTTGCCCTTTTGACTTGAGATTTTTTTATTGTATTTGAATTCAAGAGAGTGCTTCACCATCAGCCAACATGGCTATAGAATAATCTTTAGAACCAACGGTATTAAAGAAAGAAGCAAGTTTTGAAGAAGAGGATTGTATTCGATTTTGCTGATCAATAGCTTTTGTCACTAATGGCGCGTTACAACTTTCTTCTGTTGATTTCATTCGCAAGCGTCTTCGCTATTCTTGTTCTTCTTGTTCGTGCTCAGGACCAATCAGGTACGCAAAGTCTTGGAAATGTGTAAATATGGCTATGTTTCTGTAAGGCTTTAAATCTTTATGTGTGTTTATACTACAGGTTTTGTCAGTATAGATTGCGGTATACCAGACGGTGCAGGCTATAACGATGAAACAACAGACATAAAGTACATTTCAGATACTTCATTTGTCGAGTCAGGGTCAATTCATAGCATAGGTCCTGAGTTTCAGACAAGTTCTCTTGAGAAGCAGTTCCAAAACGTTAGGAGCTTCCCTCAAGGCAAGAGAAACTGCTACGATGTGCAGCCTCCGCGTGGAAAAGGCTTCAAGTATTTGATCAGAACACGTTTCATGTACGGTAACTACGATAATCTCGGGGTAGCCCCCGAGTTCGATCTTTATCTTGGGGTCAATCCTTGGGATTCTGTTACAATAGATAACGCAACAACAATAGTTACCAAAGAGATCATCCACACTCTTCGTTCAGACCATGTTCATGTGTGTCTTGTTGATAAAGACAAAGGAACTCCATTCTTGTCTGCGTTAGAACTCAGGCCCTTGAAGAGTGATACATACGAGACTCCTTATGATTCAATGATGCTGTTTAAAAGATGGGATCTTGGAGGGCTCGGTAATCTTCCTGTCAGGTGAAAATGAATACTTTTGTTGTTGTATCTTTGTGATGAATTCATTATTTGTCTTTCTTCTTAAAAGTTGGTAACAATGTAGGTACAAAGATGATGTTTTTGACCGGATATGGATACCTCTGAGGTTTCCAAAGTATACAATCTTCAATGCATCGCTGACTATAGATTCAAACAACAACAATGGATTCCAACCCGCTCGCGTTGTTATGAACACTGCAACTTCACCTGAGGATTCAAGCCAAGACTTAATCCTTTTTTGGGTACCACAGGATCCTACATGGAAGTACTACGTGTATATGCACTTTGCAGAAGTTGTGGAACTGCCAAGTAATGAGACGAGAGAATTTTCGGTTTTTCTAAACGATAAGTCAATCAACATGACTGCCTTTAGCCCGCGGTACCTGTATACAGACACACTATACGTTCAGAACCCCGTGAGTGGACCAAGACTCGAGTTTCGTCTTAAACGTACTGATAAATCTACGCTTCCACCCATCATTAACGCCATTGAAACATATCGAGTCAATGAGTTTCTTCAGTCACCTACTGATCAACAAGATGGTATATGGTTTCATTTTCTGAAACAAGACTTAACCCTTTTCATTATTAACTTCATACTTATCCATGTTTTGTTTAAATTCTAGTTCAAGCAATTATGAGGATCAAGTCCAAGTATGGAGTGAAGAAGAATTGGCTTGGAGATCCATGTGCTCCAGTTAACTATCCTTGGAATAATATTAACTGTAGCTATGTCAATAACGAGTCTCCGAGGATCGTTTCTGTGTATGCATTTCAACAAATGCTTATATATGTTTTTGCTCTCCCTCTCTCTCTGCTCTCACAAGATAGTTGTGTGATCTGCAGGAACTTATCCTTCAGTGGCTTGACTGGCCAGATTGATCTAGCCTTCTCCAACCTTACCTCATTACAGAGACTGTCTGTATTTTCGATTCTATCTAGAAACTTTTGTACACATAGTTTTGGAATCTAAAACTGATGCAACCAAAAATTCCATTTCAGGGACTTATCATACAACAGTTTAACAGGAAAAGTACCTGATTTCCTCGGAAATCTACTTAATTTGATGGAGTTGTAAGTCATACTAACTGCAAGTCTAGATTACATAAACATTGGTTTTAATAACTTATACTGATTTCACCTATATGTCTGCAGAAACTTGGAAGGAAACAAGTTAATGGGTGCTCTTCCGGTGAAACTACTGGAAAGATCAAACAATAAATCGCTTTTGCTAAGGTTAGTTCATGATTATATTTGGCTTTTAAACACAATGCAGATGCTCTGTAGCTGTTTAACCAATTCTATTTATGTTTTGGCCTTGGGTTCATGTTTTCATAATATCTCTGCGTTTTAATCGTAAGAGTTGGCGGGAATCCGGACCTCTGCGTTTCTGCTTCATGCCAAAATACAAATGAGACGACAAAGAAGAGTGCATACATCATTCCATTAGTAGCATCTGTCGCGGGAGTGCTAGGTCTTGTAATAGCAATAGCTTTGTTCTTGCAATACAAGAAAAGACATCGAAGCGGTAGGAACATCAAGAAACTATCCTGAATTACTTGTTCTTAAATTTCTAGGATTACTTGTAAGAAAACTTATCATGATATATTTACAGGCGGCTCTAATAGTATTAGGACTGGGCCATTGGAGACAACAAAACGATACTACAAGTACTCAGAAGTTGTGAAAGTTACAAACAACTTTGAAAGAGTTCTTGGACAAGGAGGCTTTGGAAAAGTATACCATGGTGTCTTAAATGACGACCAAGTTGCTGTCAAGATTCTGTCTGAATCATCGGCTCAAGGTTACAAAGAGTTCAGAGCAGAGGTCAGTTTCTTGTATACTTTTACAAGTTCATTCTTTATAAAGTGAGTTATGGAATAATATATTGGGAATATGCATCCACTTGTTTATCATCAGGTTGAACTTCTCCTGAGAGTTCATCACAAGAACCTAACCGCTCTTATCGGATACTGCAACGAAGACAAGAAGATGGCGCTTATCTACGAGTTTATGGCTAATGGAACTTTGGGAGATTATTTGTCAGGTAAGTCTCTCTTCTACTTAGTTTGTTCACTGGTTTTTTGCTGTAGCCAGAGGAAACTAAACCTACCTTTTGGTTTCTCTCCTAATCAAGGGAAAAAATCTTATGTCTTGAGCTGGGAAGAGAGGCTACAAATCTCATTAGATGCGGCACAAGGTTTGTAATAAATTGATCCTGAAAATCAAGGTTATATTGATTTCACAGTACATTCTTGTGAAAATCAAATGAAGTGAAATATTCTTGTGCTTGTCTGAAACTCAGGGCTTGAGTATCTTCACAATGGCTGCAAGCCTCCCATTGTACAAAGAGATGTGAAGCCGGCTAATATTCTGATTAACGAGAAGCTACAGGCCAAGATTGCTGATTTTGGGTTATCTAGAAGCGTTGCATTGGAGGGAACTAACCAGGATTCAACTGCGGTAGCTGGAACTATCGGATATCTCGACCCCGAGTAAGTAAACAGTTTCTTTTATTATGGTCTGGTATTAGCTGTTATGTTTTCTGAGGCATTGTTGTACAAAATGAAGGTACCACTCAACGCAGAAATTAAGCGAGAAGAGTGATGTTTACAGCTTCGGGGTGGTTCTTTTAGAGGTTGTCACGGGCCAACCGGTGATTGCACGTTCAACAACAACAGCAGAGAACAGACACATAAGCGACCGGGTCGAGTTGCTTCTGTCCACAGGAAATATAAGAGGCATTGTGGATCCAAAGCTAGGAGAGAGGTTTGATGCTGGTTCCGCATGGAAGATCACTGAAGTAGCAATGGCTTGTGCATCTCCTAGCTCTAAAAATAGACCCACGATGAGCCAGGTAGTGGCTGAGCTGAAGGAGAGTGTAAGCAGAGCAAGAGCCGGTGGTGGTTCTGGCGGCAGTAGTGTTACAGAGCCGGCCATGATGTCTTTTGACTCGGCAATGTTTCCTCAGGCGAGGTAGATGATTGTTGAATTCATCTGAGTTTTTTATTTCCATAAAGTGGAAAGTTCTGTGTGGTGTGGAGTGTGATTAAGAAGAACAACAAGGTCGAGTTGTGTTTACTTTGTAAGAAAATTGAACTGTACAAGAAGTTTCATGTTATAAAGGGGTTTTGTCATTTTCGCTGTTGATCTTTTGTGTTTTAAATGGAACTGACAAGAAGTATTTGGAAGCTACCCTACCTCTCTTACAAGAGCTGGTCTCTCAGCGGAGGAGAGGAACATAATATATGAGCAACTTGGCTTGATCTACATCCTTGTCAATGACAAACGCTTTTTTTGTCCCCCTAAGAGGACATTTTGGTCTCTCATGGTGGTATTAGAGTTCTCTGCTTTTCCTTGAAGCTTGTCTCCAACGTATTCTGAGCTGTCTCTGCAAAATCCAGTCCATGCTAATGTTTCTGTTATAAGGCATGTTTTTCAATTCTTTGGAAACCAATTTTCTTATGTTATCCAGAAAGCCATTGAAACAGTCATTGGTTCTGTAGTGAAGACTAATCGAAACAACGATTCTTTAACCTTTGACCATTAGTTACTGGACCTGGTGTGAAAATTCCTAGTGGCGTAATGTTTAGGAGAAAAAATTTTCAAAACAATCTCCATGAACCTAATGACTTGGTCTTGCTGATTAGTTTATGATATATTTGATCAATAAAGTCGATTTAAATATCAGACAACATGGATGTAGAATAGTCTCAAATTAACAAGAAAGAGTTTAAAGCTTAACTTGTCAATATTGGTTAGATTTGCTCTAAGCTTTTATATAAAAGGTAAGGGGCTTTTATAAATCTGAGAAATTCATGGCTCTCTACAACTTTCTTATGTTGGTTACATTCGTAAGCTTTGTTGTTCTTGTTCAAGCTCAAGACCAATCAGGTACAAAATCAATGGTCTTGTTTGTGTTGTCTCTTCAGATGTTGAGTAGTTGTGATTATGAGGCTAAATGTCTATCTGTGTGTGTGTGTTTCTTTAACAGGATTTATCAGTATCGATTGCGGACTACCGGATGGTTCAAGATACAGTGATGAAACTACGGACATAGATTACATTTCAGATGCTGAATTTGTCGAATCCGGAACAAGCCATGGCATACATACTGAGTTTCAAACAAGTTCTCTTGAGATTCAGTTCAACAACGTCAGGAGTTTTCGTGAAGGAAAGAGAAATTGTTACGATGTTCAGCCCCCGCGAGGGAAAGGTTCTAAGCATTTGATCAGAACCCGTTTCATGTATGGAAACTACGATGGTCTGGACAAAGCACCTGAGTTCGATTTGTACCTTGGGGTCAATTTCTGGGATTCTGTTATTCTAGACAATGCAACTACTATAGTTACCAAAGAGATCATCCACACTCTTGGTTCAGACCATATTCATGTGTTAATAAAGGCAGAGGAACACCATTTATGTCTGTCTTAGAGCTCAGGCTTCTAAAGAACGAGATGTATGAGACTCCTCATGAAAAACTTATGTTAATTGTAAGACGCGATGTGGGCTCATTCAGCAATATTTCTGTCAGGTTAATTATCTCTGAGCTCTGTTGTTGTTTCGTCGGTTTAATATCTGTAGCTAATATTATTCTTTTTTATGCTTTAGGTACAAAGATGATGCTTATGACCGCTTATGGACACCGCGACGATTTGAAAATTTCACTATCTTGAACACGTTGCTCGCAATAGATCAGACTAGCAACAATAGCTTTCAACCACCTCTTATTGTCATGAGAACCGCAAATGCACCAAAAAACGTCATCCAGTATATCAATATCTTGCTTGAACCAGAAGATCCTAAGGGGAAGTTTTATATATTCATGCACTTTGCTGAAATTGTTGAGCTGCAGAGAAATGAGACCAGAGAGTTCACTGTATTGGTGAATGGTGAGCCAGCAGAACCCATTGTGTTTAGTCCTCGCTTCTTGTTTACAGATACAATTTCCACCAAGAACCCCGCCAGTGGATCAAGAATCGAGATTTCTATTAGACCAACTAATAGATCGACCCTTCAACCCATAATCAACGCTATTGAGGCCTACCAAGTCAATGAGTTTCTTCAATCACCTACACATCAGTTAGATGGTAGAAAATTTTTGTTCTCTCTTTTGTTAAAAATAACTGAACTTAGCCAAGAAATATTAATCGTTTTCGTGTGCCTCAGTGGATGCCATTAAGAAGATTAAAGCTAGGTACAGAGTGAAGAAGAACTGGCAAGGAGATCCATGTGTTCCTGTATATTATTCTTGGGAAGATCTCAGTTGTGAGAATCCTCCGAGAATCATTTCTTTGTGAGAATCTTTCTAAACTCATCTCTTTTTTGCTGTCCTTCCAGTCTTTGTGCATGTTTCTAAGACAACATTGGTGAGTTGCAGGAACTTATCCTTCAGCGGGTTGTCTGGTCTGATTGATCCAACCTTCTGCAACCTTACGTCAATTCAGAAATTGTCAGTACTTATTTGTTTGATGCTATGAACACTGAAGAGTTTACAGAGTTTGTGTGAACTCAAATCGACGCAACCAATCTTTGTTGCAGGGATTTGTCAAAAAACAGTTTAAAAGGAAATGTACTTGATTGCTTCGCCTATTTACCGAGCTTAACTGAGCTGTAAGTCATGCCAACTTGACCATACATTGCATTTAAATTCATCGGTGTATAAAGCAAGTGATACTCTTATGGCTTCTGTGTGTAATTCTGCAGAAACTTGGAAGGAAACCAATTAACGGGATTGCTTCCACCGAAGTTACTGGAGAGATCAAGCAACGGATCACTTAAGCTAAGGTTTGCACTAAGATAAAGCTTTTGGAGACATTACAGACTGAAACAATTCTAGCTCATCTTCTTGAAAATAGATTCATCATATGTACAGTTTGCTTACCGGATTCTTGCTTTCGCCCTAACGCTTTCTACTGTTTTAAATTTGTAATGACAAGCGTGGGCGGAAATCCGGGTCTTTTTCTATCTTCTTCCTGTCAAGAGACGAACAAGAATAAAGGATACATTGTTCTGCTGGTAGCATTGATTGCAGGTGTGCTTATCCTTTGAACTGTCTTGACTCTGTGGTGGTATTTCAAGAAAAAGAATACAGAGAGAGGTAAGATCTCAACAAACTCCCAAGAGAAAGAGAAGAAATGTAAATTCTATATAGCAAATCAAGATCCGCAATCTTGCTCATATTAACATGTTGCTTGATACTTTTTCTTTCTTTGTGCTTTGTTTGCTTTTGTACGTACCATATTCTTTAGTTTTTGATTCTTGGATTGAAGGTGTTGTTTTGACATGAAGCAGAGAGACGAAAGTCCGGATTTCTACCAAATCTTTACAGCTAATAATGTAGAAATGTTAAGACTGAACCTTTCAAAAGCACTTTAAGGAATTATTGATTGTAAATCACCATCACATAAAAGGATATAAACTGAAACAAAAGGTTGTCGAATTGCAAATTATAAGGAACTTGTTTCCTTCCATGTTTCTGAAGTAATAAATCCAGTGATGGTCTCTGCTTTGTAATCTTCGCAGAGTAGAACAGAGCATAACAGGGTAGACTTGAAGCAACAAAACAGAGCATAACATAACAGAGCAAAACAGAGCACATATATGAATTAACACCAACTCACAGAGAAACGACCACTGTATTAGTATTGTTTTCACTTTGGTTTCATTCAAGACCTTCCCCAGAATAATCCACTGGAACATATGGTTCATAGAGTTTATTAGACTTTTGAGACAAGAAACAGCATGTCAACGCTTACCAATTCGAATGTTTTATAAATCAGCAAAACAATCCAATCTGTATAAAAATGATTGGAAAGTTGTCTGAGATTCGAATGTTGAAACTATTAGATATATTTATGAGCTTTAATACTAGTTATTGGTAAATCGTTCATCTTATTGGTCAAAACCGAGGCTCATTCCGGAAGCCATATTCGCGATAAATATTCCGGGGTTCATCTTATTGGTTCTGGCGCCAGTAGTGTTACAGAGCCGGCCATGATATCTTTGGACTCGGCAATGTTTCCTCAGGCGAGGTAGATGATTGTTGAATTCATCTGAGTTTTTTATTTCCATAAAGTGGAAAGTTCTGTGTGGTGTGGAGTGTGATTAAGAAGAAGAACAAGGTCGAGTTGTGTTTACTTTGTAAGAAAATTGAACTGTACAAGAAGTTTCATGTTTAAAAGGGTTTTTGTCATTTTCGCTGTTGATCTTTTGTGTTTATGGAACTGTACAAGAAGTATTTGGAAGCTACCCTACCTCTCTTACAAGAGCTGGTCTCTCGACGGAGAGGAACAGAATATATGAGCAACTTGGCCTGATCAGTTGAATCTACATCCTTGTCAATGACAAAAGCTTCTTCTGGGTTAGATAAGAAACGTGAAATCGAAGAACGCAATGTAGTGTTTGCAACTGTTTATTGTAGTGAAAATTCTTATCAATCAAAGTGGTAACATTGCCGGAAAAACAAAAAAAATCAAAGTGGTAACATATGCAAACTCATCTGAGGGATCTAAAGTACCATTCACGATGAAACCTTGTAGGAAACGTAACAATCCATACCACCAGCTTTTAGCCGACAATAAGATTGATTGCTTGATGATGTAACATATAAGAACAGAAGACTGAGAGCTAGGGGTCCTTCCATACCCGTGCAGTACTATCTCATCCAACCGTAAGACGGTGTTGAGGTTATAGAACTCTCCATGATAGAGAATGATCAGCAATACTAAACAAAGAGAGCTCAAGCGGAAGCCGGAAGGCATGGCCCTGTATAACATATATATTTTCGGCCATTTTTACCATAATCTTTAGTAATTCAGTTGGCTAAGGTATGAGAATGATGCAACCTATCTTTTCTACTAACCTCCATGAAAAGCAAAAAAACAGAGATTGGAGAAAACAAACATAACAGGCGAAAATGCTAGTATTGAGTTTAGAAAGATTACTGTAATGGTTAGATTACTCTAGCATCAAGATGAACTCTGGCTAAAAAGTGGAAGAAGCCACCAAGCTAATTCATACTTTATAAAATATAGTCAACAAAGGCAGCCAAAGATCATAATATAGCTCCCATGGTTTGCAACCGTATATACAACTGCCGCACTTTCAGTCATCATCTGTATATGCAAACAACGCATCAGGAATGGACTTCACCGGTTGGTAGATGCCATGTTTTTACCTGCCCGCGAGCTGGAAATGCTTCACTCTTCATCGTCTGAGCCTCCATGTTCAAATGAGTAAATTGGATCTGGAAAATGCGCTAGCTTGACTTCCAGCATCTCATTCCCCGGAATGTTCAACTCCATGCTAACTTCTACCTCTTGTGTGGATGAAGAATCATGATCTACCATATTATGTGTCACCATAGATATATCAGGAAACAACCATAATACATACAGTAAACAAGAAGAGAATCATTTTTTTTTTTTCGGCACAAGAAGAGAATCATATCTATTGAAAACAATATATATAGAGAATACAAAAATCAGCTTCATTGCATTACATGTTCATTTAGATAAGAATTCTAGAAGACAAAACATAATGCCCCATAACAATCTAAACGTATCACCCCTAAAGATCGTTCTCATTTTTTCAGGTCTTTTCAAGCTTGAAAGAGTTCAAATTTCTGCTTTTTTCTCAGAAATTGGTTTTATAGAGACATGGAGGAAACTCAAGGAGCTATGGTGGAAGAATATTTACTCAAAGGAACCATTTTAAACACGCAAAACCAAAAAACAAGTGAGACCCATAATCTAGCTGAGACGATTAACCCCAAGAGGAAGGCAATTTCAGAGAAAATGAAATTGAAAAATCTCAGCAATACCTGGAGGAATGAAGAAAGAGGAACAAGGCCAGCCATTAGGAGAAGACAGAGAGAGAGATTCCTCCTCCGTCAACGGATTCGTAACCTTGTCGACCAAATTAGCGATCTTCACGGCCGTGTTCTGATGCGGCGGGACCCAGAAGGAGGAGCCAGGTGCGAAAGGGAGCCAATCTGGAGTCGAATTCTGAACGATGATCCTCCGAACAAATTCGTTCAGCTTCTTGAGAATCGCGGCTTCGGCTTCCGCCTTAGAAGTCGCTGACGAGGAAGAATCGAGGTCGATCTCGATGAGCTGAGGCTTAGACGAAAATGGACGGCGGCTGAAACAGACGAGGTTAGGCGCCGCCGCCGCAACCGCCGGCTCGTTGAAACGACGGAGAAATAATCTCCCGTGGGGAATTAGGGTTTTTGACAGCAACCGGGACATTCTTAGAGAGAGAAATTAGAGAGAGAAAGCGGCTTTTTCTCGGATTTATAAAAACGATGGCCGAGTTAAGGCGGTATCACGCGTTCGCAACTGAAACGGGTACGAAAAGGATCCGAGTTCGTGAGATCCGACCCGAATATAGAACTAAAAATAAAACAAATTGGGCTTGAAATGGGCCGACTGATTAGATCCGGTGGCTCTCAAGGAAAAGTGAGGAATATCATATTTTCCAAAATGTTTTGGAACTATGCTCGTGTGTGTAACTCTAATATTATTTAAGAAGATATTTTTGAGAATAAACTTTGTTTTATAAGTTATTACATGAAATGGTATTACAAATAATAAAGAGTAATTAAAATAGGAAATGATATAATTGTTTTTTACAATTAGTGATAAAAATATGAAAATGATTTATTTTGTATTAAAGATGTTATCTACTATATATTTTTAAATAATAATCAATCCATATTTATTCAAAGAAAAAAAAATATATTCAAAATCTTGATATATTTTTCATTATAGTTTATTATATTTTATTTGAATTTATACCAAAATAAAAATTGAAAAATGTTTTACTAATTTTATAAAAAGTTAGTCACAAGAAAATTGATTTTTTTAAAAAAATTTGTGAACTAACAACAAAACTATAGTCATTAAACGGTACATAATAGAGTTATGTTTTCAAGATTATAGGTTTTACGGGTTAGCCCGAATAATATTTTAGTTAACTGTAAAACGGGTTAAATAGACAAATTATTCCGTTTGACAACTCTATCTATAATCATGAGTTTAGACATATTATAAAATTTAAATAAAATTAATTATTCTTAAATTTCAAAACAATTTCTTAAAAAAAATTACTCCGCGCTAATTATAGCGCATGTTAAGTCCTACTATGTATATATACACACATATACGTAGATGCACGTGAATATGGAGATTGTGAGTCCATATATATGTCATAACGTGTTGTTTATCACGTGAATATGGAGTTTATAGTTGAACAAGACAGCCTTGATTCATTGCATCAGTTTTTTTTTTGTGAAAGATGAGACTCACCTTGGAAATGGTGAGAGCAGGGCTCCATTGTTCTTTCAAAATGTGAAGGCAAATGGTGAGAGCAGGGCTGTTGATATTAGGGTGAAACAACTTTGTCCTAAATGCAACCTACAATAAAAACAACACAAAAACGCATCAAGTTTCAAGGAAAAGAATAAGAAATTAATTTGATTTGGGAGAAAATATTAAAGAGAAATACGCTAGAATACCACAAAGCAAGTTTTAGTACTTTTGATAAATTGCTCAAGATTAAGTACCTTTGGTGGTTTGAAAGGACAATCGGGAGGGAAGTGAATGGTAATGACTCTCTGCAGGATTGTAGCTTGCCAATGAAACATATCCTCAACAACTGGACCTATAATCCACCCAATTTATTCATAGCAACACATGCGTTTAGTCTCTAAATCAACTAGTACATCGAGATTTGTTTTAGAATATTAAAATAAACAAGTCAAAATCTAAGTAAGAACACCACAAAACAAAGCAGGATTCTAAGCAATAACAATAAGAAGAAGAATTTGCAATTTTGACCAGTTTGTTTATAACAACTCATATGAGTTAGTCACTGACCCAACTAATAAACTGATATTAGCTTTAGATTAACAAAGCCAAACCTAAAAAGTAACACCATACAACATAGAAGGACTCTCTAACTTTGATTAGCCTAATGATTAGAGAACTGCAACTTCCCATTTGTGATCAATAGAAAAAAAAAATATATGGCATAATCTCAATTTACCGAAGGAAATTGGAATATCTCTGATTTATGAGCATATGAATGGATCAAACAAAAAGAATAAGAATCTGAAATTTTGCACAAACCGGCACTACAGGAGGTTGGAGAGTCCTCTGGAGATCCTTAGAAATTAATTATAAAATCCTCTGGACACATGTGTCATGATTAGTTGAGTTAGCAACTTTAAAACATTCCGTTTTATAAGATTAGATAAGTACCCGCATATATGCGGGTTTGTAATTAAATATTTTATAATTCGTGAAAAAAAACTAAAAAACTAAAAAAATAGAAAACAAACTTAGATCACCCACAAAAAAAATAGTCTAATATGAAGATTTTCTTGTTTGGACACAAAATGTATACCATTTTTAATAGTATATATTTTTGAAATGCCTTTTATAACGTTGACAAAAGAAAAATGTTTTGTTAAAACAATGTGCTATTCAATTTTTTTTGCCTATATGCGAATTTATAATTTAATATTTTATAATCTGTATAAAAAAAAACTAAAAAAAAAATGGAAAACAAAATTAGATCACCTGTGAAAATAAATATATACCTTGAAGAAAGAATTTGGTAGAGTAGATGCAGTAAATAGTTTTGGAAACGATTATTGGACTTTTGAATTTTTGATATGTAATTTACATACTGCCAAATTGTTTATATAGAGGTGATAATTTAAAATTCTTTTCTTTTTAGGATTAATAATTCATTGTTTAATTTTCTTGATTTAAATGATAAAACTAAGAAAATTGCGAAAACCTAGTATATTATAACCGAAAGATGCATGCAAAACCTAGTATATAGGGATGTCAATTAGGGCCAAAGTCCGAGGGTCGGTCCGGCCGGCTCCTGAAAAACACCGGGTTCATGCTTAAATATATAAGCCCAAAAAAAATCGGGCCTTTCGGACCAAGCCCAATCGGGCTAGTGGATTTTTTGAGCTTAACCCGGTCGGGCTCTGACCAGCCCTAAAAGCCCGGAAAAAACATTTTGATTGAGTTAGATGTTTTGTTTAAGAATTTTTGTTTTTTAAAACATGAAGTATTTCCTACATATTTTTCATTGATCGAAAACCCTAATTTCCTAGTTTTGTCTTACTATAAATCTTAGAGTCTACATTTAGTATTGTTGCGCATGTCTTGACAATTATAGAAATCGTCTTCTACCTAAACACGTTGAAGCATTGATTTGTACACACTTGATTATATACACATTGATTTGTACACACACTTGATTATATACAACCAAGTGTGTAATTATATACAACCACGACCAAACTCTATATAATAATCTACACCTTTCTAGTTTTTAAATGTGTACTTCCATCTTTTAGTTATCTTATTCAAATTCTAAACAAGCAAATCATGACTTGTGTCGTTGTTAATTAAGATCGCGGCATGTGTCAAAATAATAATATAAACTTTCCTATTGTTAGTTATTTATTTTTTTAAAACACAAAATATCAAAAAAGAAAAAAAAATTGTGTTTTATATAATGGAAACTAATAACATTGAAAAAGTAGTAAGATAAAAAAAAAACTACCAAATAAAAATAACAAAAAAGAAAAAGAATTGTGTTTTATATAATGGAAACTAATAACATTGAAAAAGTAAAGTAAGAGAAAAAATAAAAACTACAAATAATAAGTGTTAAATATATAAAAAAATATATACGATTCATAATAATATATAAAATTAGAAGAAGAAATTTTTGTTATCGTGTGTTTGGTAATTCTGGAATCCTCTCATTTATTTAAAGGAATTGTTTATCAGATTCAGGCCCGGCTCAGGTCCATGATAACATGGGCATTTGCCATGGGTCCAATATTTTTTTTTTTTAATTCTTCAAGGAAAAATGGCCCAAAAAACTAAAAAAAAAAAAAATTATTTGAGAAAAGGCCCAAATTTTTTTTTTTGCCTAAGGTTCATATATAAATTTAGACGGGCCTGATCAGATTTATGGGTAATATGAATCAATTATGAATTTTCTTAAATATAATCACTAAACGTAATTCATGGATAACTAGACGGAATTTTAATTTATAATATAACTATACGGGTCATAATTAAGCATATTATTAATTTTAAAATCTAAATCTTTTTATTTTTTATCTACGTGATACGCGGGACCTAATCTAGTATATTATAAAGGGTCACGAAAAGTAAACTGCGACAATTTTGCACATAACACATTTGTCTTTTTCTAACCGAAAGGTAATTCGAAGTCCCTTTCACAAAGATCAACCAGAGTTACCATATTCTAAGGGAAGTACAAAAAGGAAAGAAATAGAAAATACGTTAAAAAATTTAGTTAGTTAAAAACCTAATAAAAACATTTAGTTAGTAATTATACTTATGTTTTGCTGGAACACGAATGCCTCAGCAGCTTGCGTGTTTTGCAATGAACCTATACAGACAAGGAATCATCTGTTCTTCACATGCAGATACTCGAGGGAGATATGGCAACGACTCACTCAAAATCTTTTGGCCTCAAAGTTCACAACAAACTGGGATGGCCTACTTACTCTTCTAGTGGACGAATCACAAGACAAGCTCCAGTTGTTTCTCTTGCGGTACTCATTTCAGATCACAATCTACTATATTTGGCGAGAGAGGAATGGTAGAAGACATGGAGAACCAGCCATTGACCCCATTCCACTCACCAAAAAAGTAGATAAGGATATCCGAAACCGACTGTTGGCGATTCAAAGAAAGGGTGATGCAAGATACGAGGGAGGAATGAAACTATGGTTCGCTACTCGATAAAACATTTTCAAACCTTGTAAAGATTTAAATTTGATGCATTCATTGTAAACCCGAGTTCTTTTGATTGAATATAATTTTACATTCAATTCAAAAAAAAAAAATTATACTTATGTTTTTCCTATATTGATTTATATTATTGCAGGGTTCTAACCTTCTAGTAATTTTTCCTACAAGAGCGACATATATCCCCCTAGGTTGGAGATCATGATGTATCACTTTATCTAGAAAGAATTAATTGTAAACATATAATACACAAACTCAAATTCAAATCTAACGTAAACAGTTCATTTCTAATCAATTCAGCTACTTTCAAGTGAGCAATATTGTTATAAGCTAAGCCCATATGGGCGTGGTCGAGTGGTAATGGGGAGGTGGGATTGTTCCACCAACGGGGAATCCGGGTTCGATTCCCCCTCTGCGCTGGTGCTCGAAACATTTATCACGATCATGTGTGGAAGCTGGCACTGGGCTCCGGTCCAGTTGAAAACTCGTGAGGAGGCTTTGTCAGTTGGGCCAACTCACTCTAGGTAATAGTCGGAAGGCGCGAAGTCTTACTGGTTTGGCATGTGGTAGCCAGTCTCCATCTCTCCAGTAGGATGTCGACCGGCAGCCCCGGCTCAACATTATTCGGGGCCCTAGGGCAAAAAAAAATTTTTAGACCTTTTAAATTTATTTATTAAGGTTTTTTACTATTTGTTTGTGTAATTTTTTTATTAAAAAAATACTTATAAAATATTTATGGACCATTTTCACTATAATATTTATTATTATTATTATTTTTTCAGTAAAAATATATATCAAAAAAAAAACGAACCCTTAATTATTAGGACACGGGTTGGGGCCCTGGGACCGTCGCACCCCTCGTCCTTGCTACTGAGCCGGGGCTGTCGGTCGACAGCCTAAGTTATCAAAAAAAAAAAAAAAAAATATTGTTATAAGCTACAATTTTACGTGCACATATATCCGATAATTAGTTTGGAACTCAGTTCAGAATTCTCCAGTGGCATCGCTATTATACTGTAATGGATTGTCTCATGCATGGTGTAGTTTAGTTACGTCGACGATAAAGAAGTAAATATATTTATCCAAAGAAAAATAAGTAAATTCAATAACAGAAATGAAAATACGATTTTTGCTTTGTTGGTGTTAGAGGAAGAATACTTTATTAATTTTTGGACAAACCAGGGAGAAATACGAAAAGAACACACATGATGTGTTTGGACTAAACGACATTTTCGTGTGAACAATCCTCACATGTGATCTCATATGTTAACTTTAAACTGCCATATATATACATCCAATTCCTAATTTATATTCCTCTTTCCTATTATTATTATTCTATACACATTCAATACAGTCCCTTTTCTTTTCGATATTTATAATTTCAATACTTATAACGTTGATCTGAACTAGGTGGAAGTGCGTTAATAGTTTCTATTCGTGGAAGAGTTGCCATGTTGATCTAGATAAAGGATTGATTCCTCAAAATTATCTAACCACTTTCATTGGCTAGTCGAAATGATGTCATGCTTTAGACCCATTTGAAAATTCTGTGAAAAAGCTATTCGACGACTACAATCACCCAAGAAAATTAGTCGGATGGTAAAATCCCAAATCACGCCTGATTATAAAAAAAAACGTTGATCTGATTATTAATAAACTATCATAAAATTGTTTGACAGCACTAGCGACTATCACAAAAGTATTTTGGAAATCTTCTGAAATTGTTTTATCCACAAACTGCAACAAAAAGTAATATTTTTACGTGTACAACTTAGACCTATATATATGCATATGATCTCTGATATCAAAGATAGATATTTCTATGACTTACTAAAAAAAGTTTGGGATAAATATGTTTTTTTCTACGTGGATGATTATGTGTTACAACGTGTCGTTCATGATTTTTTTTCAGGTATGACCCCATAGGTCAAACTGGGCCCCAGCACCATGGGCTTTTGCACCGAACCTTGTAACCTATGAAACCAAGAGACCCGACTAATACCACCTGCCTCTGGGCTCCTCGTATCTAACAATCCAGGCCACACTGTCAGGCATGAGGATACCAGGGGTTGAGTGGTTAGGATGAGTGAGCGGTTATTCTTTCGTTACCTCGTCCGAAGATCAGTAATTTGGAAAGGTCGGGTCGGGAAAGAATAATCCACACAGGTACTGGGAGCAAGGCGCACACCGGACATGACATCACGATCCCTGGTGGTATCAAGGGACTCGGGCTAGGTACACAATTCGTTTGGGCAAGAATAGCTATTTCAAAACTTGACTCCAATCGATAATTAGAATATATTCAAACTTACACCCATGCTTCTAGCAACCTATGGATCATGCAGTTAATTTATTATGTTCACATATGATAGGTGAAAGTGACAATACTATGAGCATAGGGAAGAGGAATGGTATGGGAGATGCCCATACCACGCCTAATCCGATGCTTCCACGGCCGTACATTGAGAGAGATAGCGACACATCAAAGCTTGGTCGAGTAGCAGGCGCATACAACCAAATAAAGTTGGTGAGAAGTCAGACGCGTTCTACGTACAAGACCCATTCAACGGATCCGATATCTGACCCAACAACCCGACAGTCCATGATCCGATATCTGACCCAACAACCCAACAGTCCAGGATCTGATCCGATATGCTAACTTGGGCCAGGTAAAACTCTATAAATATTTCTCCTTCTCCAACGAGAAGGAGGCTCACACTTTTCTCATACTTTCCTATAGATTGTTGTGAGATTTGTGTGCTTACTACTTCAAAACAATTAGCTTCCCTTTTTCCGAGACTCCAAGTTTCACTTCCGACCACTTTCCGGTCATCTTCACGGTTGTTCCTAAACCGTGGAGTTCTTTCATCCAAACTCTTGTTTTCTTCTCTTTCACTCCCAAAAAGCTCACCATATAAACCCTGTTGTGGATCCATCATTTATTAAAGACCCAACCAACATCTTCTCTCACCCTGTTTTCCGATCGTTCTTTCCGTTCTCCGATTCACCACTATGTGGTCTTTCTTTATGCATTTTCTGATTGGGCGTCGGAGAGCCATCGGAAAACACCATTCCATCGTGTTTTCTAGGGTTTCACGTCTTTATGTGTTTTGTAGGAGACTTGCCCTCCATCGTGTTTTCTGGGGCTTCACGTCTTTATGTGTTTTGTAGGAGACTTGCCCCCGAGAGGACGAAAAATCCCTTAAACATAAACTACAGATCTTCGAAGTCTTCAAGGATGTTTTGGAAGTTTTCAACTCTTCATCTAGAATTACATAGCCTAATTTAGGCAATGAATGTCTAAAAAGACATAATCGATTTTGATTATTTTTTCTTGGAACATTTTATGACCTAATCGATTATGTTCCCCTATAACTGATTCAAACAAATTGTTTTTCTTTTCTAACCGATACATTGTGTGTTTTACATGACCATTTCACGAGGATCCTGATTATAGCAGGTGAAGAACAAGATGAGGTTTACTACTTCAAGGATGTCATGACTGCAAGGGTTCATCGTGTGACTTGTTCAATTGTTAGCTCGACTGATCAATGTTGTTGGCACCAAAGACTTGGACATCCATCGTTTTTGGTTTTATCGTCTCCTATAAATAAACTTGATTTCCCTAGTCCTTGTGACACATGTTTTAGGGCAGAGCAGACTAGAGAAGTGTTCATTGGAAGTATGAATAAATCAAAAGAGTGTTTCGCTTTGATTCATTGTGATGTTTGGGGTCTGTATCGTACTCGTGCCTCGTGTGGAGTTGTTTATTTCTTAACAACTGTTGACTATTTTCTCGTGTTGTGTGGACTTATTTACTTCTCGAGAAATCAGAAGTTTGATATGTTCTTCAGAACTTTTGTGCAATGACATCAAAACAATTTGGTAAAGATGTACAACGACACATAGTTTATGTGTCTCTCTTGTTACTTTCGTGAAAGTGGAATTCTTCATCAAACCTTTTGCGTTTCTACTCCGCAGCAGAATGGTCATGTCGAACGAAAACACATACACGTCCTCAATGTGTCTCGTGCTCTATTGTTTCAAAGAGATTTGTCAATTAAATTTTGGGGTGAAGCTGACATAATTGCCGCTCACCTCATCTATCGTACTCCAACTAATGTTCTTCAGGTCGGTTTTTATATGTGGATGATTTGGTTATTGCAAGTAATGATCTTGAGAAGTTTATATGGGCCAATATGTACCTCGTAAATTTCTCATTCCATGGTAATGAAAATTTAGTCACATTTTCAAACGGAAATGATTTGCTTTATACTAATCAATTAACCAAACGTAAGACCAAATTAATTTTGATTTAATTTGGTTTTCATATTTGTTTCTTCAAAGTGAAGTAACAAATTTGAGCTTTGCGTGTCTTCTACAATTGTTTTTACTACGCCATTTGGCTTATTTGTATCACTATTCTCTTTCCAATATATATATATATATATATATATATATANATATATATATATAAGTATATAACCACTTTTCATTTCAAAGTGTAACAACAATTGGTAGCTTTTAAATGTGCAAATTGGTCGTGGGGAACCACATGCTCTTTACTAATTGTTGAAACGGAATGTTGGAAAAATGCTCAATCAAACGGTTTGGATTTCCGGGTTGGATTTAGGATCATCAAAAGATCTTTTGGGAGAATCGATTTCTAGAGAATAAGTAAACCAGCGAGAAATTAAGTTAGAAACTGTAAAATTTTGAACATTCATATTATCTTGGACTTAATTACATTTTGGATCTTTTTTTGTTCGGTATAACAAGGTATTTATACAGTTATGCATTTTAAAAATCACTCTAAAACATCCAAAAATCAATAAAACATGTCTAAAATGTTGTAATAATAACGTATCTGAAAGTACTTTTACAACTCACGATTTTAATAATCTAGGAACTTGAATTTTTTTACAAATCGCGAGTTGTAAAAATACTATCAAATATGCTGTTATTACAACATTTTAGACATATTTTATGATTTAATGATCTTTTAGAGTGATTTTTAAAATAAATTACAAAATCCAATTTCAAGGTTTTGTGTAATATTTTAGGAATGTCAATGCAAAATCATAACAATTTTTCTAAAAATAATCAAATCTCAAAGTATTCCCAATTGATTGAGTAGTCTCTCTTTAGCTGTATTATTGTAAATTTTACGATTTCATAATGCCTTTTTGAATGAAGACGCGTTTATGATTGAAAAGGAATTCTTTTCTTTGGCAATCAAACATCATAATTGAGTTCATAACATTGGCCTCTTAAATGTTCATAATACTATTTATGAATTTAGTAATTAGCTTTTCACCTGAGGCTGTAACCAATTTAAGCCAACATATATTTTCTTTCTCTTTGGACTCTTAAATGTTTCTCTCTCAACTTTTTCCTTTGTTTTTGTGAAGAATCTTTCAATTAAGTTTACTTTGGCCATCATATTTTATCATATTTATCTCGTTTGGCAATCCATCAATTTTATGGATTGTCATAGCATATATTTTTGGTTATGTTTTTCATTAAAGCAAACAATTTTTTTTTAAAAAAAATATGAAACTATAAGTATTTAAATATTTCTCGATTAAAATTTTTATTTCCGGTGAAAAGAATATTATTTTATCTTTAGATCAAAGAAATTTCAATTTTTGATTTATTTTTTTCTTAGATGAAGGCCATGTTTGTTTTTTGCGTTTAGACACAACATTTAGATGCAAATGTTCAAATAGTATTTTTTTAGTCATTTTAAAATATGTATTAGAATGCTAAGTTTGGATGCAAAATCAATTGCATCCCAACAATATGAAAATCCGAGATGAAAAAATTGCATCTCAAGAATCAAAATATCCTTAAGTATAATAAAAAGCTAATTTTTGTTTTTAGTGATTAGGAGGTTAAGGGCCAAGACGCATACATTTTCTCAAATCTAGAACCAAAGCATGTAATATGATCCCGTCCCAAATGCTAAATTATCATATATTTTTTATGTTGATTATTTTAATACATAAAATATTTCAAAAGATCAAAATTTATTTACATTACAAAATCACATTTTTGTGCAAAACGGCAAAAATCTGTTTTACTACCACAACCGTATCATCATAATTTTGCGCCAAAACATCATAATTTTGTTTTACTTTCAAAACTAAAGAATCTCATTTAACGTCAAAATCGTATACTCTTGTTATAATATCAAAACCACATAATTCTGTTTTTCTGCCAAATCCGCAAAAATATATTTTCCAATCAAAACCACAAAAATCTATTTTTTGGTCAAAAATGTAAATTACACTTTCCTTCCAAAAATATAGAATTTCATTTTTTTTTTCTTCAACTAATTTCATTTTCTTTTCAAAATCGCGTTTCTCAATTAAAACTTGTTCAAAAGAAAATCACATTTTCATTAATAAAAAACGAGAGCCAAAGTGGAAAAAGAGAATGAGCATTTGTACAAATTCTATATAAAAATCAACGTGTTTTCTATATAAAAATAAAAAAAAACATTTGTACAGATAATAAATTCAAATAACTATTCACTGGATTATTTGCTTTTTTTTTTAAATAACATTTTAATTTCTAAACTCCAAAGAAGAAAAACAAAATGGTATTGATTTCCAAAAATTCGGCATTTACAACAAAACATTGATTTCCCCATATCTACTTTTGAGGGGTAGTATCGTCATTTTAAGTACGAACTGACAGCAAATCTCGCGCGCGAATGGTCACTCTCCTTCCTCCCCACCTTCGGACAATTGGATATTTATGTAAAATCCAAACATCCTAAATTGGATTTTAGTTATCCATTAAACACTTTTAAAAAAAACATTTTACCATTACACAAAAAAAATTATGATTTAATCAACAATTATATATTGTCAGTGTGGTGCATGTTATTAATAGAGACAAATTTATAAGGAAATTTTCAATATGATGCAAGGAGAGCTGTTCGGTATGAATCCTATGCGAATTTTTATAGAACAGATATATTATCAGTTAAAAATTTGTTCTTATAACAGTTCTTATAATCTGTAATAAAAAAATCAACAATTATATATACTCTCCATAATCTACGGTTCGTTGTCTCATTAACATATGTAATAAAAATAGCAGATTTATTTTAAAAATAAAGCAAAAATTAAACCCTAACGACCTTTTCTTCTCCATTTCTACCCACACACACTCCATTCATCACTAAATCACAGTAAAAAAAAAAATTCTTTTTTTACTAACCTCTCGAGTTCCTTTTTCTCTCTTTTTGATCCTTTGCTAGATCTCTTCTGAAGAAACCCAGAATCAAAATTTCTCTTAATCACTCGATTAAAGATCTGAATCAGCTTCTTCTGTGGGGGTTTTTTTTTCTTTTCTGCAAATGTGATTTATGTAGTGAATAAATTTCTAATCTTTCGATTTGATTTCAATCGTTTCGTCTCAAAAAGCTACCTTTTTTTTGTTGGTTTGTCCTGTCTCGATTCGTCTCGTGAAGCAAATGTAAGTTCGTACAACATTATTGGCTTTTTGGCTTTTACTCTGTTGAAGCTACAGTTTTTTTTAGAAAACAGGATCTTTTTTTGTGTGTGTGTGTGTGTGAGGATAAATGTAGACACTTTTGTTTCGTCTGGGTTTTATTCTTTGCTTGGATGATTTGTGAAAGTGGGTTATTCTTACTTAGTCTTGATGTTTTTGAGATTTGCTAATTTTGATTGACAAAAATGTAGGCTTGAGAGGCTAAAGATTCTTTCTTCTTTTTCCTCTTCTTTGTTTGTCTCATTAATTGAAGAGCAATAGTTGTTATACTGTACTTACTGTTTTCGGTTTCTAGCTTTCTTTTATATATAAATGGCATAAGATGGAGCTGAGCTTTCTTTACTTTATTAAAGTGTTTAGGCAAATTTCTCTGGAGTGAGTACTAAAAACTATAGCTTCTTTTTCCTCAAGCTGTGATTCAGATTTCAGTTTCTTTTCTTTGGGTTGATTGGATTTGGTATTGCTCTATATGTGTTTAGTTCTTTACAAGTGAAACAGCAAGAAAGATGATTCCTTGATGGTTCCAGTTACAATTTCGTTGGATTTTCAGTTTGAGTGTTCTTTGGCCCTGGAGATGATTCTTGTGTCTCTATAGAGTAACTTGATTATGTGTTTGTCTGTATTCTGTGAGAAAGATTGGTCCTTTTAGACTAAAACTATGTCCTTAGCTCTCTGAGAAGAGTGTATGAGCTTAGATGATTAGTCTCATTTTTGTTTGAATATTTATGTGGTTTGAGTGAAGTGATAGTTTCCGTTGATAGTGGTATCGGTCTGAGGATGCTAATGCATTCATTTGATTTTGATGCTGCAGTTGAATCTACAGCAAAATTAAAGTTGGAGCTTCATTTGTGCGAACTAATATGGATATCCGGTTGAGAATTTTTGTCGTTTCCGTGCTTCTTGTTACTGTGACAGCAGAGGTTTACATTGTGACAATGGAAGGAGATCCAATCATAAGTTACAAAGGTGGAGAAAATGGTTTCGAAGCAACTGCTGTCGAATCTGATGAGAAGATTGATACATCAAGGTACTTAAATAGGTTCTCTTCTTCAATTGCAATAGTAACAACATCTGGATAACTAAAGAACCGTCTATACATTGCTTGCTAGATTAACAATCTGTTACTTTTTCAGTGAATTAGTGACATCGTATGCTCGTCACTTAGAGAGGAAGCACGATATGATTCTTGGGATGCTCTTTGAGGAAGGATCATACAAAAAACTTTACAGTTACAAACACCTTATCAATGGATTTGCAGCTCATATTACTCCTGAGCAGGTGGATAATCGATTTGAGATCATTTCTCCGAATTTCTTTATTCATGTTCCCTTACACTAGTCCACTATATTTGGTAGGCAGAAACACTACGTCGCGCCCCCGGTGTGAAATCTGTTAACAAAGATTGGAAAGTGAGGAGACTCACCACACATACACCAGAGTTTCTGGGACTTCCAACCGATGTTTGGCCGACAGGTGGTGGTTTTGATAGAGCAGGAGAAGATATTGTTATCGGGTTTGTTGACTCGGGGATTTATCCGCATCACCCGAGTTTTGCATCTCACCACAGATTACCTTATGGCTCTCTTCCTCGTTACAAAGGGAAATGTGAAGAAGATCCGCATACCAAGAAGAGCTTCTGCAACAGGAAGATTGTTGGAGCCCAACATTTTGCTGAAGCTGCTAAAGCGGCTGGGGCATTTAACCCTGATATCGACTATGCATCGCCAATGGATGGCGATGGGCACGGAAGGTTTGTCTTTATAATTATGTTCTTATTATCTGATATTGTCCTCAGGACCTAGGAGGCGATATAGGACCCTTTCATTGTGCCCGTATTTCACTGTACTAAGCAAATCTGATTCTTTTTTTCTTCTTATCAAACTGCTGGATTTTCAGTCATACAGCAGCTATAGCAGCTGGGAATAACGGTATTCCGTTGAGAATGCACGGTTATGAGTTCGGAAAAGCAAGTGGAATGGCACCTCGTGCAAGGTAGGTAGATAATGCAAAATGGCAGTTTCAATGACAGTTTGTTTTCTTCTCCTTCATAAGCTAAAAGGCTGATTTCTTTCAGGATTGCTGTTTACAAGGCTCTTTACCGGCTTTTTGGAGGCTTTGTTGCTGATGTAGTTGCTGCGATTGATCAGGTAAGAGTAAGAACTGATCACAAGTTAGAATGGACTGATAGGTACCACGAAAAATATCCCAGCTTAGTGGAACATAAAATTTCTTGTACTTAGATTAGAGGAAATGGTTTCTCCTGCTACATATTCTTTATTGTATTGCTGTTCTAACAACTAATTTCCATGAATATTACTTCGTTGATAATAATTAAATATTTTCATGAGCAGGCTGTTCATGATGGAGTTGATATCCTGAGCCTCTCGGTTGGTCCAAACAGTCCTCCAACAACTACCAAGACAACATTCTTGAATCCATTCGATGCTACACTTCTTGGAGCCGTAAAAGCTGGTGTTTTCGTTGCTCAAGCTGCTGGAAACGGAGGCCCATTTCCAAAAACTTTGGTTTCATATAGCCCCTGGATAACTACTGTCGCCGCTGCAATCGATGATCGCAGATACAAAAATCATCTGACCCTTGGAAATGGAAAAATGCTGGCTGGGATGGGATTATCCCGTAAGAAAAAAATTATGTTATTTACATCTAGCATGACCTATACCGAGTTTCAATTTTTTATGTTTTTGATCATTGTTATGTGTTTTTTCCAGCATCAACTCGGCCTCATCGGTTGTACACTTTGGTTTCTGCGAATGATGTTCTGCTGGATTCATCTGTTTCGAAGTATAATCCATCTGATTGCCAGAGACCAGAAGTCTTGAACAAGAAACTGGTTGAAGGAAAGATTCTTCTCTGTGGATATTCTTTCAACTTCGTTGTCGGTACAGCTTCCATCAAGAAAGTTGTTGAAACCGCAAAGCATCTTGGAGCTGCTGGTTTTGTTCTTGTCGTTGAAAATGTTTCTCCAGGAACAAAGTTCGATCCCGTTCCTTCTGCCATTCCAGGAATTCTAATTACAGATGTGTCTAAGTCAATGGTAATGGGAGTTTCAATGTTCTCACTTACTCTCAGCCTAATTTCTCAATCTGAAATTCCTTTTTCCCATCTTTAGGATTTGATCGATTACTACAACGTCAGTACATCAAGAGATTGGACAGGACGAGTAAAAAGCTTTAAAGCCGAGGGAAGCATCGGAGATGGTTTAGCACCTGTTCTGCACAAATCAGCACCTCAAGTGGCATTGTTCTCAGCTAGAGGACCCAATACCAAAGATTTCAGCTTTCAAGATGCTGATCTTCTTAAACCGGATATTCTTGCACCCGGCTATCTAATATGGGCTGCTTGGTGTCCAAATGGAACAGACGAGCCCAATTATGTCGGTAAGCACCCAACGTACTGAAGCTAACATGTGGAGATTCTTTTGAACAGAACTAAAGTTTCTTACTCTGGGGCTCTTGGGCAGGCGAAGGATTTGCACTAATATCAGGAACCAGCATGGCTGCTCCACACATAGCCGGGATAGCTGCGCTTGTGAAGCAGAAGCATCCTCAATGGAGCCCAGCTGCTATTAAATCAGCTTTGATGACAACCTCAACAGTCATAGATAGAGCAGGAAGGCCTCTTCAGGCGCAGCAATATTCAGACACAGAGGCTGTAACGCTTGTTAAAGCCACTCCTTTTGATTACGGAAGTGGTCATGTCAATCCAAGTGCTGCTCTAGATCCTGGTCTTATCTTTGATGCAGGTAATTGTTGCTCTGTTTCATGAGTGATGTTAAAAAATATCTTTGATCTCTGGTCGATAAGACAGATCGATTTTGTCTTGTAGGTTATGAGGACTATCTAGGATTCTTGTGCACAACCCCCGGGATCGATGCCCACGAAATAAGAAACTACACCAACACGCCCTGTATCTATGATATGAAACATCCTTCTAACTTCAATGCACCATCTATCGCCATTTCTCACCTTGTGGGGACCCAGACAGTAACAAGGAGGGTGACGAATGTGGCAGAGGTAGAAGAAACATACACAATAACAGCTAGGATGCAGCCGTCTATTGCCATTGAAGTAAACCCACCAGCAATGACTCTCAGACCTGGCGCTTCTAGAAGTTTCTCGGTCACTCTGACCGTGAGATCGGTTTCTGGAGTATACAGCTTTGGGGAGGTGAAGTTGAAAGGTAGCCGAGGGCATAAGGTGAGGATTCCGGTGGTGGCTCTGGGACATCGACGCTGAACAAATGGTGTTGTGTTTGTAATATTATTTTTTTGTAACATGCAGTAATAAGAATGTAGTTCTAGAGAATTCTGTCTTAAAGAAAAAAAGGAAAATGCTTAATAGCAGTTTGTATAATTAGTTTTTTTTATATATAAAACTCCACTTTTTGGAGTTTCAGTAAGATATGATCAAATGCTCAGCTTTAAACTGTATAAAACTCCCGTCTTTTTTTTTATGATTCATTACCAAATTCCACCAAAAAGAGAGAAACAAAAGGCACTCTGAAAATTCTACAAATACCAATGAGATGAAGTGAAAACAGATGAGTTTAAAATGTCCCAACGTCCCCAAGCAAATGGAAAAACCCCAAAAACTTCCTATGCTTCTCAAGATCACAACGATTTTTCTCTGCTCTTAAAGGACTTTGCAACGAGTTACATCTTCTAGGGATTCCATGATATTTCCTCAAGTTTTAATTTGATTCCTTAAGAGTGTAATGGGACGTTGGTCAAAGAATCCGAGTCAAAAGAATACCTCCTTTGCATTGTATTTCATCGATCAATCCACAACCCCTCATGAAGTTTAAGCGATGCTTGTGTAGTTTGAAAAGAGGCTGATCAGTTTATCGAGAGTATCTGCGTGGAATTTCCTTCCAAAGAGATAGCAAGGTCTTTTGATTCCGTTCCACATGCAAGGTGTCCATGTTACTTCACCCTGTGTTTGCAGACGTAAAAAAAAGGAGAATTATAATCTCGGTAAAGGAAAAAAACGGTAAATTTACAACTGATTACAAATGGAGATGAATTGGTTTTGAAGCGTGTACCGTTCCCTCACTTGTTACACGTGAAACTGCGTCAATGGACTGCAAATGGATCAAGAGGTATACCAATTAATTATCTCAATGGAATCATGTAAGGGAATAGTCAAGGAAGATTTTGAGGAGACCATAGCAGTTTAGTGATAATACCGTGAGGTTCTTCAGTAACTCGTGCGTAGTATCTTCAGGCATGTATGTTCTTGGATGCCACTTTGCCTCAGACCAATCAACATATGTCACAGTCCAGTTAGCAATGCCACCAGGATCAAGCATCTGAGAAATTTATCACACCAAAGTATATTATAGATAAAGAATGTACGAAAAAATGAAACAATTTCTTCTATTTAAAGAGTCTAAACGGATTCTTACATAGAAAAATGTTGGCAAGTAGTGTTCATCCGCGATGCAGTTCTTGTTGTTCTCTATACCTGGCTGAAGAAAAAACAAGACCTTACTATTACTGTGTGGTTATTTTCATTGATCTAGATAGTAACGCCTCCATAAAATCGAGAAAAGAAGGTAATAAACATCTATTTGAAGTTTAGGTCATACTCACCCCACAGTAGTCCCGGAATTTGGAGTAGTATAGACTGTCTGCCATAGTTATGACAGCATGCTGACGCTTCATGGAGAACCACTGCACGGATATAGATATAATTGACTAAGCGATGAAAACTTGTTGATAGACTATCTCATGCCAATTTTTGTATCCTCACTTGATCAAAAACCTTCCCAATAATGACGAATGGAACCAAATATGCAGATCAAATGTGTTAAATTGAATGATATTAATAAACCTCCTTAGAGCCAAGCAGGGAAAAATTTGGGCTTTAAAAGAAAATTCCAGTTCCTAAATACGGATGTAAGATGGTGGCATGGTGCATACATGTTATTGCCATAACTAGTCCACAAAGAGTTTTACTTAAAAACCTTTTGTCGTCTCAACCGGTTCCAACAATGACACAGAACTGTTCCTTCTTTGTATTTTAGTGATCTCGCATGTATTTTCAGAGTATGAGGCAAGCTTAATACTGGACCAGCGAAATAGTTTTTACCTGTGCACCCTTACGAAAATCTTCCTTTGGAATTTCCGGCAACATGTGATCCATATGCCTGCCGATTCCATGTGGACCAGGATCGTCAAAGCTGAAGAGTAAGAGAAAATAATATATTAGTATAGAAAAGTTGGAAGAAATCTGGCAACATGTGTAATTATAACTCTGAAATCTCATCAACTTGAACAAATGACTTTACCAGTCAACATAGCTGACGTTGCTGTACATCATATAGTTGTACATGTATTCAAAACTTCGAAGTGGCACACAACTGCAAAAAAACAAGAAACACTCAAGTTGATTAGGGCAACCTCAGAATAATCAGTGAGAAGAGAAATAAAGTTTCTGGGAGATTACCTATCCGAGAGTAAAACAAATTGCTGATTTTCAGGATCTCTAAGAGCATTGGTCAACAAACGTCTCTCGGCGTCAATCATAGATATTCTACCCCAGACCACCTTCAGAAAACATATATATGATTCTTTTACCACAATCATGAAAACTATTACAGAAGCAAGAGAAATTCATGATACATCCACCAACTAAATGTAGTCATTCCAGACCTATAGTATTTAACCAAAAAAAGATTCCAGACCTATAGTGTTTCTTATCATGACATAGAGCGAAATGATATGATATCTAAAAATATAGACATCAGACAGAGACAGACCTCATCACTTCGAATTTCACGGTTAAAAAAGTAACGACTGGTGTGAACCGGCGTGTCCTTTGATGCATGGATATACACAGAGAATTTCCCCTCATGACCCTGTGAGGAGGGATAAAAGCACAAAACCGTCAGTGAAAGAAATAAGTAGACGAAGGAATCAAATAAACACAGAGATCCTAAACATATTGCAAGTGATTCATAAGGCACATCTAAGTATTTTGCCGCCTGAATATGCTGCATCTAAGATGTTAAACTATTTTCCAGACAAAGTCTAAAATTTTGAAGAATTGTCAAACAGCATAAACTTAAAATGAGTTCATTGAACTTCCTATCATCAGCATCTTCTTAGCCAGAAGGAAACCTCTCACACAATTGATACGGGGAAAAAAGAAGTTGGAAAGAGATGAAGTCTACCTGGAAAAAGAGGTTCCAGAGCTTTTCAAAAGGCAATGTACCCGGAGTTAAGAACATAAATGCAATTTTAGAACTCTTTTGTATAACACGAGGGGAGCTCAATATTTCCCTAATCACTACACGAGTTGCAATCTCGTCATCCGAATATTCCCTCGGCGAGGGTGGAAGCCAATCAGTAAGCCCCTTGCATCCTTTAGATGAAAACATATAACAAGCAGCTTTGCTGTGATGAGGGAACATGTAAGCACCAATAATGAACATTGTTATCAGAGAAACCACTGCGATGATCCATACTGGCTTCCTTGTAGGAGCACGGTGGCGAGCCCCAGGCAAAGACTGCATATAATTTGTTCTGCCTAGACGCCACCCCTTAATTGCCTTCATCTCATAAGAAAACCTTTATTGCATACTGCAACACCTCAACCTCAAATATTCTTCAACCCACCGTTCAAATCTGGAGGAACAAGTTTCTTCAGCTAGAACGAGAAAATTCCACTTGGCAGCTTGAACCGGTCGAAACCTAAAAGTTACATGTAAAAAACCCATATTTGAATATCAGAAATCCACACAGACGAGAAAACGGAGAAGAGCATCATAAGATACAACTCTGAAAAGTAAACCAGATCAAGATTTAAAAATTATTCTTCGTTCGATTGTGTCTCTAATTGGCCAACATAAGAAACAAAAAGCAATACAAGTGTGAAACTCAGATTGACAAAGCTAGATCATTTCTCTATGATATGTTCCTATCCTAAGGAGAAAACACACAATTTCACCTTTTTCTCTCAGATTCCTTTGAACAGATATAAGAATCAAAAACAAAGCACCAGGCTTATATATAATAAGCATAACATGGAAGAATCAAACATCCACAGGAGAATAAATTGACAATTTCAAATCAAGTCGTAGCTCCTATATCCACAAAACCAAGAAAAGTCAAACCTAAACACAATCACGCGCATTGCTTCAGGGCAAACATCTCAGTCAACAATTTTCCACAAATGCTTCCTTCTCAATCCCAGAAAATATCAGAACAAAACGAAATCGAAGTATCGTTTTCAAATCAGAAACCAAATCCGATCTCTTCTAAAGCTAATTCATCGTCCACACAAAATCAAAGAATTAAAAAGCCGAGAAAAAATGGAACCTGAATTTTGTTTTTCGTCTACGCGAGCTTGTTTGTTTCCACCCAAAGATCTAGCGGGAACAAATAAAAATCTCCGAGAAAAATCCTAACTCTCAGAGAACGAAGAACTGAGAGCTATACACTCGAAGAAACGTATATAAACCTTCCGGAGTATACGTATCGATATATATGCACGCGTTTAAACGTTTCCTTCTGGGTAATTTCAATTTCTTCTATAATTTCCCCCTTTTCACGATTTCGTTTCTTCTGATCTCTCTTTCTCTCTATTTCTGTCTCTCGCTCTCTCTATAAGAGGAAGGTATGTCTGTACACAGAAGAAGACGACGACGACGACGACGACGAAGACGAAGAAGAAGAAGTCTGCCTCTTCGGTTCAAAAACAGAAGTAAAATTTGAGGTAGAGGAGGAATATACGATTTTTTTCATATATTTATTATTGTTATTAAATCAACAACGTGTAATTTTATAATTGGCTACTTGTAATTGTATTATACTCAACCACGCGCCATGAGACCGCGTGTGTTTGAAAACTACGATTAAGATGCAAGGTTCGTTCAGTTTTTAAATTTTTATTTTGGTTCTGTTCGGTTCATTTCGGATCCGGTTCAGGTTAAATTCGGTTTTGGATTCAAAAAATATATATTGATTATTGATATTATATACAACTAAATAAGTACCCGTATATATGCGGGTTTGTAATTAAATATTTTATAATCCGTGAAAAAAACTAAAAATGAAAAATAGAAAAAAAACTTAAATCACCCATAAAAGTATATAATATATAAATTTAAAATAACTAAATTTACTTTAGTACTACAACGGCCTCTGATTTACCACATTTTTTTGCAAAAAAGTGAGGTCTCCAACTTTAATAATTTTTTCCTGCAAGCTGACCATGATATATAGTTTCACCCATTACATAAAAAAATATATGTGATAGTTGTTTCACATAAAAATTCTTTTGTCTGCAATTGATAAAATAACAAACATGTTAGTATAAATCTAATATAATAAATGTATAAATCATGTCGAAACTAAAAAAAAAGAAATAGAGATAATTGTATTACCATACGGTTATCCGAGGATAAAAAATTCCAAATATCATTAATGGTTTGCTGTTCCTCATCAAGTTTAGCATGCTGAATCATACTACGATGATTAACTGAGCAGCTACCATCCTACTTGAAGCTAAAAAAAAAGTTATAAAATTAATTAGTTTATATATTTTTAGTTATTTAGATAGTTAAAAATATGCATAATCTATAATACCTTTTCCGAAATTAAGTAACCGAATCAGAATCATGATTTAAATAAAATTTAGTTGAAAAAGATGCCGACAAACAAATTGTTCCTCGATACGTCTTGACTAAAACGCTTGTCATAATAAGAACAATGTTATTATCTTCTATCACTCTATACTTGTCTTCAAATATTTCAGCATGTTCCGCCCATATGGTTATCGGTACTTCAATTTCACTGTCAAGATTAACAGTCATATATAAAGACGACATATACGTAATAAGTATTTTATATTAAAGACATCATGTGGGTTAAATAACTTACTTCTCCAGTAAGTGAGTTAAGACCACCTTCCTAAGCGTAGGATTGTTTGCACTACGAACATCATTTTTGTCCACTTTAACAATATAACCAATTGTATCTGTATAAAATATAAAGAAAACGTAAATTGGACTTACGTAAAGATATCCTCGTTGTAATATATCTATATATATATATATATGTATGAAAATTAAAAATACATACCATATAAGTCGTCTGTTTTATCTTGTAGTTTGACCAAATCTTGATAAGATTGAAGACGAAACTTCTCTAAAGGGATTTTGCAGAATTCTTGTCCAACATTAGTAACATTTGTTCTTTCTGTTAATCTTATAAAAGACTGATGGCTAGAAACTTTATATTTCTTGTTGTTAGTAGATTGAACATTAAAGTTGCAAATTTCGATGATGCTTCCTACGCAGAGTTGATCTCCAAATTTTTGAAGAAAAAAATGATGCACAAAACCTTGAATTGTATTATCCTGTTTAAAACAACACAAATTTAAACATCAATATTTGTAAAGAGTATGTATATATTTAATCTAAATGATACAAACCTTTTCATCAAGGAATAGAAGTTCCACTCCCATAAGCACATTATTTGCTTTTAGATTTCTAGCTTCCCACTTTCGAATTATGCGCACTATAGTACAACGATATACCCTATTTTTATCTAATTGATTCACAGTAAAATAGCTTTGATCGATTTTTTGTGTTTTAGAAATCATGATTTGCTTGTTTAGAATTTGAATTAGAGAACTAAAAGATGGAAGTATTTAAAAATTAGAAAGCTGTAGATCTTATTATATAGAATTTCATTATAGTTGTATATTAATAATTTTCCTTTTTATATAGAGTTTAAGATTGCATTTTTAAGATTGTCTTTTTTAAGTTAAACATTTTTAATATTTACTTTAATTCTAAGTTTTCTTTTTTATTATAAGTTTTCTTTTCCCTTTAACATTTTAATTATAATTTTAAACTTATTATTGTTTTTGGTCGTGTTTCTTTTTAACATTTTTATTATAATTTTAAACTTATTATTGTTTTGGTCGTGTTTTATTCTTTTGGTCGTGGTTGTTTTTTTTAAGTGGTTATTTTTTTTATTTTATTTTTTGGACAACAATTTCTTCTCATTACTTAAACTTCTGGAATACAGGTAGAGGGAATTATCCATCCTCTATGATAAAGACAATACAAATTAAGAGCATAAAAACTTAAAGCAGATAGATTGTGATCGGATGACAGCGAATTCAAGACTAGACTTGAATGCGTCGATAGGATAAACTTGAAAGTAGTGATATCTAGACTTCTGGTGAGGATTGTGTCCTCGAATCCAAGAATTTCAGAAACACAAGAGCCAAAGAAAATGGCTCTACCCAATTGTAAGGAGTCGGATTGTACCGAGAAAGTCCTTATTTCTTCAGAAGCAGCTTGGGAAAAGGCTGCTCGGATTGACACCACAGCCAAATAAGCCTTGGATTTACTCAGAAGACCCTCATATTGGCAATTAACATATGTGAGAGTTTCAGGGAAAGGTAAGGACACCACAGGCAATATTACCTTGGATTTACTCCGGTTACCCTCTTGTCATTCTTTGGCTTCATGAAGAGAGAACGGTCCGCACACGGTGGTGAAAAACCGAAGGTTTGAAGGTGGCAGTAACGGCTGAGTGATATGGCTGGTCGGAGTGTTGACGAAAGCAACGCCGAATCCAAACCCATGTTCGGTAACACAGAACTCAGCTAGGGTGGAAATGAACAGAACTGAGCTTTGCATATCCGGTGGTGGGAAAGGCCTCTCAGCCAGCAGAGCAGAGGAGAAAGCCGGTGGCTGAGGAGGAGAAGATATAACCGGTGGAAGCCGAGTTCCACAGTAATCCGGCGGATCCGGCGGTGGGGCGCTTTCACAGCAACAGATCTGCAGCAATGGGGCTAAGGGGAGGCGGAGAAGCAGGTACAAGAAGACACGGTGATGGAGAGGGGAGGAGAAGCAGCAGCAGAAACCTGACCCGCCGTCCTCGAGCTGAGCAGAGTCGGAGAAAACCACAAGAGGCGGTGGATCGGGCGGGGGTCGGAGCCGCGGCGGGAAGGAAGCAGTCACCACTGGCGCCATGGAAGAGGAGGAGAGCAGCTTCATAGAGAAGAGGAGAGACCCACAGAGAAGCAGCGGCGGAGATCCATGTCGGAGATGCAGCGCCTTCCTCGGTAGATGGGCCTGGGAGAGAGAGAGCGGCTAGGGCGAACCGATGTTTTTTTGTTTTGGTTGAATTGTAAGTGGTTATTTTATAAGTTTCATTTTTTAAGGTGTAGATTTTATCATTTGTTTTGGTCGTGTTTTATTCTTTTGGTCGTGATTATTATTTTTTTGGTCATGTTTTTTTTTGTAAATGGTTATTTTATAAGTTTCCTTTTTTTAAAGTATAGATCTTTTTTTTTTTTTTTTTTGACGTCCAAAAAACACATTTTTTTCCATTTTTAAGATTGCCTTTTTTAAGTTAAACATTTTTAATATTTACTTTAATTCTAAGTTTTCTTTTTTATTATAAGTTTTCCTTATTTATTCTTGTTTTTTTTTTAAGACTGCTTTTTTTAAGTTAAATATTTTTTAATTTTTACTTTATTTTTTGTTTACTTTGTTAATTAAATGAACACATGTCAAGATCTAAACTAACAATCGTGAGTTATAATTATCCTACATGTCGTGCTCACGTTAAGGGATCCTGGTTTATATAATAAGATATTTGGTATATTTTAATGCATTTATCTGTATTTTTAATAATATAAGTTTTTTTATTAATTTCGATTCGGTTGTACAAAAATTTGGATTTGGTTCTCTTCATTTGGTATACCATAGATTTACGCTGAAATTTTTTTTATTCGGTTTGATTCAATTCGGTTTGATTCAATTCGGTTTGGTTCGGTTTCGACGTTCATCAATTAGTTCGTTGGTCAATTTGGTTTCCAGTCAAAAGAAGGCGCGTATTGTACTCATCAAATTCTAGCATTATTTTTACAAGTCTTTTTTTTTCTAGAATACATCAAAGTCTTAAGTCTGAAATACTTCATTTTTTTAGGGTACTATAGAATATCAATATAGCTGACAATATGCGAATATAATTAAATAGATTTTGGCTTATCAAGTGAAATATATACGAACTTTTAATTAGAATTAGCATATAAATATAACCATGCCAAAAATTAAAACTTTGTATTATATTTATACATAATGGGATTGACTAATGTTATACAAATATTGAAATAGCATAATAGTTTCATGATCGAATAATGGAAATATTTTAGAGTATTATCAATATCTAGCATAAGATAATATCAAAATTAAATATCTATTAATGATACTTTAAAAATTAGTTTGACTAGAAAGAAAAATAAATTATTACTATTTTACCCCTCCTTACAATGAGTATTATCAATGATATCCTCACCACTCACCACCACTCACCACCACCACCACCACCATACTATTTATTAGTCGATGCCATCACTGTTCATCTAAAAGTCAACGACACTATTCATAACCGAAAAACGTAATATCAATATTTGTTAGCGTGCTAACAATAATATATGATACTCGTTAATTAACGTGCTAAAAAATATCTGATACATGTTAACGTGTTAACAATAATATCTAAGACTTGTTAATGTGCTATCTGATATTTTGTTAGTGTGTTAACAATAATATCTGATATTTGTAACGTGTTAACATAATATTTTAGAATGCTAACAATAATATATGATAATTATTAACGTGCTAACAAAAATATATGATACTTGTTAGCGTGTTAGCAATAACATATGATACTTGTTAACGTGTTATCCAATACTTGTTAGTGTGCTAACAATAATAATAAGTATTATATATTATTGTTAACACGTTATAAGTATCATATATTATCGTTAATAAGGTAACATATTATGTTAATACGTTACAAGTATCAAATATTATTGTTAGTACGCTAACAAGTAGCGATAGCACATTAACAAGTATCATATATTATTGTTAACATATATTATTGTTAACACGTTAACAAGTATCGAATATTTTTGTTAGCACGTTAACAAATACACTAACAAGTATCATATATTACTTTTTCCAATGATGAATAGTGGCATTGACTTTAGAATGAACAGTGTAAGTGGCAATTGATGAACAGTATCGCAGGTACACTCCTATTTTTATATCAATGGCTCAAGGTGTAATAAAGAGAAAATAAAAAGATGTTTTGGGATAAAACTTTTTCTCTTTCCTCTTATCTAATTTCAAATTATTATTCATATATATTTAATTAAGTAGTTAACTTATCATATATACTTAAAAACCTAATATTTTATCTGAGTAGAGATTCAAAAATAATCATAAAACGTTTAAGAAAAAATGAATTTAATATATTAATGATGTTTGTAGCTATTTATTTGACATGCCTATTAATATATAGTGAAATCACTATAAAATGTAAACACCTGAAAATTTGATAAATATTATAAAGATATATTTGTATGAATATCATAATTAAAATGTGATTAAATGGTATACCAAAATCCATAAAGACTTATAACGATTACATAAACATACATGTTATTCATGGATTTTTAATAGAATCTTCAAAATTAGTTTAGATCCATAGAAACCGTCTGTAAAAAAACATTAGACTCCGATAACATTAACTTTTTTACCTTAATATTTGAGTCATATTAAGGTTCAAAAAAAAAAAAATATATATTTGAGTCATATTCCAAAGCATATCCAGATAAGTGGTAATACTATAACAGTTTGTGGGTTGTTTACAGGCTCTAATTATTTTTATCTCATTTTCTCAAACAAGTGGACATTGACCTCTACATATTTTTATGTCTTCTTGATATAACTCGTGAAATATAATAATTTATTTAAAAATTAGGTCTAGATTCAAATATGAAAGCAAACTATTAAGAGTATATTACATATTTTCATAGATATAAAGGTTAGAAATATTTTTTGATATAGGGTTCGTAGATTCAACTATTTTAGATGTTTTAGATATCCTTTGTATCATTTCTTATATACATAAATAAATAGTTTTAAAAGGAGAAAATTGATAGACATAGCTTAAAGCAAGAAAGAAGTAAAGGTTATCCAAGGCTTTG
>PKML01043629.1:423245-446564 GCA_002933935.1 Eutrema yunnanense
AAAAAAAAAAAAAAAAAAGTAAAGGTTAAAAGATCGTGCCACCCATTTACTCCCCACGTACGACAGTGTCAATTGAATTTTATTTTATTTGTTCTCGTATAGACAAGCTCCCACGAATACTGAATCAAAACCGTGATATAATCCAAAATTTTAATGTTGTGTGACATATAAATCCAACATTTTTTACCATATATTCTTGATTCAAGTCGAATGTATATTAGTTATCAAATCAACGATCCATACGAGGCCAAGTCAACGGCCCACACTGCCACACACAAACCCTACTATAATTAATTTCTTGCTCTTAGCCACAATTAAAGTATTTTGATCCCACTTGTTTAGTGTGTTGCTCTCATGTTTTCAGATTCCATGTATATTCGATTTTTGTTGTTGAAGTTTAATTTTACGTAGATTCTAAAATATTGTTAGACCTATTCAGCTTTAGAATTTGTATGATTGTATCCAATAATTTATCTGAGATATGAGCTAATAAAATAGGGCGAATTAGCTAAATAACCAATTTTGGTCTGAAAATTAGATAACTAACCAGCTATACAGTAATCATTCATCTCGCATTCAGATATTCTTTTTTTTTTTTTTTTTTTAATCAATGTTAAATTATATTCAAAAAAAAATAGCGTTTTTACAACTTTAATTGAACTTTTTGATCTTAAATCAACTAGTGAAGAGAATTAGATCTTACATGTTTTTTCTTTGAATATAATTATTGAAGAAAATGCGGTAAACTAGTGAGGAGAATGCGGTAAACTAGATCTTAAATCAAAGAATATAAAAACTAGTGAAGAGAATTAAAATATTTATTTTGCATTAAAGATGTTATCTACTATATATTTTTAATGTCATTAAACGGTGCATAATAATTAATAGAGTTATGTTTTTAAGATTATATGTTTTACGGGTTAGCCCGAATAATATTTTAATTCACTACAAAACAGATTAAATAGATAAATTATTTTGTTTGACAATTCTATCTATAATCATGAGTTATGCATATTATAAAATTCAAATAAAAGTAATTTTTCTTAAATTTAAAAATAATTTCTTAAAAAACAATTACCCCACACTAATTATATCGCGGGTTAAATCCTAGTATAAAATATTAAATGCAAAAACAACACTACAAAAACATTTTTATATAGCTTTTGAACTTTTTAATGGATGCTAGTAGGTTATCCGCGCTTCGCGCGGTATATTATATATTTATTTATCGATGTAGTTAAAAATATATGGTAATAGCAAAACTTTTAATTAAATTTAGTATTTTGCAAAAATATTTTTTAATAATAATTTAGTATATATAGTATTTGATGGGTTTATATATATATATATTCAATAAAATAAAATTTATTTTAAAACATATAATAAATAACATTCAAAACCTACGTTAGAAAATAATTGATATATATAATTTTCTCTTTTGAAATATGGGTCGAATTTTCATTCATCTAAATCAATCTCATTTTGAAATCATCTAACATGTTTCCAAGATGCACTCATAATATTTCTCTCACTCTCTATCACTTTTTTTTTAATAAGAATCTCTCTATGTCTCTCACTTATGAACGCGATAAATTGAGTTGCATACCACATTTTGGTATGATTTAACCTAAGAATTTACATTCATCTACATCAATTTCATTCTGAAATCATCTAACATGTTTCCAAGATGCACTCATAATCTCTCTCTCTCACTTTATCTCACTATATATCTCTTTTTTATAAGAATTTCACTCTCTATATCTCTCACTTATTATCAACGCGATAAATTGAACTACATACTATATTTTGGTATGATTTAACATAACTTTCACTATCTTCTTCATATTTTCCATTTTTTGGCCAAATTTGGTGTCTACTTCTTGACTTCAGTGTTGGAGAGCTTTTGGGAGGACTTCACCCATTCGTCATCTCAATGATTGACTTGACCATGTTATCATTTTGGAATACTACAATTTTCCTATCATAACATGCATTCTTACATACCCATCAAAAGATTGGAGTTGCAACTCGAGCTTGTAGAAGCTCTTGCGAGTATTCTTTGTAGAACGAATTGTTGTTCGCATGCTTAAACACCGATTTCTAACCATCAAAACGTATTTTTTCCCATAACCTACTTGAAATTAACAGACAAATTCCAAAAATTTATCCAAAATAATGACTACTCAATAATTCTGGTTTTTTTAATTACAAATGTTTTAAGAGAGTTTTAAAATATTTTTATACATTTATTTTGGAACTAATCTTTATTGGTTTTTTTTAATTATATATCACAACATTCTTGATTTTATTTATAAACAAATAAATATATAAAATATAAACACTAAATTCTACAATTAGAGTCTTGTCCAATAAGACTAAGAAGCCATGAGAAACAAGTTACATGTTTTTTATATCCAAATAAAGTTATAAAATAAGATTAAGTGTATATAATGTTTATGTTAAATTTTATTTTATGTTTTATTTTTTTTAGATTTATTATAATGTTTTTGCCTTTTTAACGTTTTTGGAATGGATTTGGATAATCGCGGATATTAGAAAATCCGGATTCCGAATTTTTTTTTTTGGATTTAGGAAAATCAGATATGAATCCGGTTATCCTACCCGTTTCTATCTAATCTTATAACTTATTTTAACTATACATTACTTTATCATTTAAACAAATTTATATAATCTATTTATCATAGAATCATAACTATTTACTTTATATGAAGCTAAGTTTATAATGTAGTGAAATTATTATTAATATTTTCATGTATTCGTCTAAAAGTATATGTTTTTTCTAAACTCTATTAATAAATCTCATAAAACTAAATTTCACCAATTAAAGTTTCTTTAGATCAATAATATATGAGCTATCTTGTATAACAAAATGTCTTTTCACATTCTAAAGATAACTTTTATATTAATGGATGACAATTATTATGAGAATGAATGTATCATAACACAATTATTATGAGAATTATGGAATTAAGTGATTATGAGATTAAATGATGTAATAGAGAATAAGTTAGTGATGATGTGTCACAAATTTAGAGTATGAGAAGATGACGTGGCAACCTAAGAAGAGAGGAAATTCAACTTTATATATACTAGGAGAGCACCCGCGCTACGCGCAAAGGTTTTCTTATAACTCACTATGAACATCACAGTAAAGATTAGCCATCAGAAATTTTGGAGCGTCGGGTCCATTGAAAACGTCGTAGATCCCAGCGAGACGCTAATTGCACTCTGTCCTCTCCTGATTTCCCCAATGCTCACTGTAAATTCTTCTCGCTTCCGCCACTTGCCTTCACTTCGGCAGCCGCTAACGCAGCTTCGACGATAACGCCGATGCCGCTGTCGGGTCTCACAGTGTTTTCCCTCTTATAACCACGACGAAATTCGACACCGGAATAACCCAGGGCCGTTGCTTTCTCTCTCCAAAAATCGGGTGCCAGGAAAAGCGCTTCTTCCTTTTCTGGCTCTTCTTCGAGTATACGCTATCGTGCGACGCCGAGAAATGCACGCCGGCGGAGTTAGATCTCAAAATCTCTCTGGCCGGGTCCAACGGGCCTGATGTCGCGCCTCTCTCGGACCCGACATGATCGCCCCTCTCTCTTTGACTTGAAATAAAAATTAAAAAAAAAAACTGGAAAAAATTCAGAAAATGATGCCTATTCACGCGTCCTGGTCACCTCCCCACACACGCGCTTCTCTTTCACGTCAAACACTCTCTCTCTCTGTCAGCCTCTCTCACTTCCCTCCTCTCGCCGGCTCTGCAATGACACTGGCGCGAATTTCTTTTTTGCCGCCGCAAAATCCGACCACGTCCGCAACCAATCTTCGCCGTTCAAGTCACGGAATTGATCGACGGCATTTTCATCGGCTGCTCCGTTAACCACGCCGTGACTGACGGAACATTGCTATGGAATTTTATTCTGATTTCATGTCTTTCCATTATAGATGTAGTTGATGAATCTCATGATTTTCTTCGATTTCATGATGCTCTGCATTATCATTGATTTTGTCGATCCAACTTGAAATTGATTCAATAATAAGACGAGCCAACATATTGAAAATGCATGTTAGAAATAATATCTCATAACGTTAAATAATATATAAGAGGCATGTATCAATTTATTAATTGCCAATTAATTTTTAATATGCAATTAATTAAGGGAGATTTGGTTTAATATTCTAAAAAAATTATATATAAAATGTCGATCATATCTAGATTTTGTGCGTGGAAACTTAAAAAACAATTCAATAACAAAGCAGTTTGTATGAACTTACGGTTTCACAAACGTGTTTTTGTATAATTTTGTTGTACGATGATGATGTATATATAGAGTTTGAGTATGTTAATGATAAATATAATAATAGATTTGTGTATATCTACCAAAATTGTTTATATCTAATATGAATTTTAGTTAAAATAATTTATTTTGTTCTTTCGAAATATATATATATATATAGATATATATATATATATATATAAATAAATTGTTGAATATTTATTTTATAATATATATTTATTATGAAAAAGAAAAAGAGACAATTATTGTATTTGTATATTCTCAAAATTTTATGATGTGTATAATTTTTTACCTAATAAAAAGTTAATTTTCAAAGATTTTAAAAGAGAGGTTAGTTTTCAAAATATATAAAAATTTTGGGATATTAAATCACATTTCCTCATTAATTTAAAGAAAAACAAAATTTTAAAAATGGCCAATAAGGAGGGGACATGTGTCAGCCCTGGAGAGTCCCCCTTCTCTCTTTATAAGGTAGATAGATATATACTAGTGGGTGACCCGCTCTTCGGGCAGGATTTCTATAGTTTAGTTAGTAAAATAAATTCGGCGAAGTGCTTTGCTATTTTATGATGATATTATTTTTATTTTATTTCTTTGTTTTTTTTTTAAATTTTATTCTGTTTTTTTTCTTCCTCTTTTGATGTACTAGATATTTATTTTTAGTTGTCATATTTATTTTTATTTGTTGAATATTTTATCTTACTATTTTTTGTTTATTTGCTTCCTCGATCATTTGATACTTTAATTAATGTGTTTTCAAGTTTTTTTGTTTTATCATGTGTTTGTGTAGTTGTGGTGGAAGTATTCTTCTATGTCTACAATATAATATGCTTCCACGTTTCCGCTCTTAAGACATCTCTTTGTTAGCTAGTTGCTCTTATATGTTTAATGTTTCTAATGGACTCACGGCTAGTGGTTTTAGATTCATGTTTAGGTTAATTTTTGGAAGAAGTTTAGCGATACCTTCTATTTAAAAATATGTTTCATTGAAAACTAAGATAAATACATTTTATGCTTCTTTAGAAAATCCATTCACTGTTTGGTTAAACGATTGTTTTTAAAAATGAGTTTTGTAAAGAAGCATAAATGTATCTATGTTGTGGTGTGTGAGATAAGTTTTGTAAAGAAGCATAAATGTAACTTAAATGTGCTTGTGTGATTATTAGCGGTGTATAAGGTAGCTCTATGCATTTATATTTAATTATGTCGTAGATATTAATTATTACTATTTCTTTGATAAATTGTTGACATACTAAAAATATGGAAGAGAAACTTGAATAATAAAAATTTCTCTTTATTTCAATCTTATAAAAATTTAAAAATTTTACTTTTTTTATTTAAATGTGTTAAAAATATTAATAATTAGATATTTAACACGAATCCAATCTTTATTTTTTTAGGTTTTGCTTTCTAATTATGAATAATTACAATTTGGTGATAGACATGTTTAGGGCTTGAATAGATAGATTTGGTGATAAACATGTTTAGGGCCCTTCATTTATTTTTTTGGGAGTTTTTCAATTTTTTGACGTGATTTTAAGATGATCTTCTCTTTCTCTAATGGTATTGTGCTTCTTATAATATGCATTCTCGCCTACCGCGAGTATTCCTCAATTTTTATTTAACATGCATTTAATTTTATGGTCTAATATTTTAATTATGAATTTTTTTAAAAAAGATTTTTTGTTATATTTTAATCTTTTTAACGGTTTTGGGATGAATATGGATATTAACGAATTCAGATTTGAAAAGTTGTTTCTCGGATTTGGAAAAACCGGATTTAGAAACCGGATCTAAATCCGGTTATCCTAAAATTTTATATACTCAATCATATATATAAAGTACACCATTTTCAATAATAATAACAAAATTTATCAAAATATTAGCTATAGTTTATAAAAAATGTCTTTTCAAATTCTTGTTAAAATTACTATCTTAATGGATGCTAGTTATCATGAAAATTAAAGTGTAATAACACAAAACAAAATAAATTATATAAATAATTTTAAATTAATAAATTAATTGATGATGTGTCACAATTTTAAGATATGAGTTGATGATGTGGCATCATGAAAAAGAGTCTATTTTACTTTATATATATAGACGTCAAATAAATATTTTCAGTTGGAGTAACGTGGGTTTCAAATATATAGGGGTCAGTAGAGATTTATTACCAGAGTCAATCTTATAAATTATGTGAAAATATTATGGATAATTAGAATTTATAGGGGTCAATTGACCCCCATACCTCTCAAGTCGAGATATGTTCTCAAAACTCTCTAAGACAGATTTTGAATTCTCCTATATCCCTCTTTAATCTCCATACCCTTATATTCATTAAACAAATGTGTTTTTCCAAATTTGCCCTTGCTTTGATTTAAAAAAAAAAATTCAAAAAAATAACAAAACGACTCGACTCACTCCCGCACTCTCCACTCGATTCAGTCTGAGAATCCTCCATCGAGCTCGATCTCCATCGCCGTCGGAGTGAGCCCTCTCGCCACCGTTTCCTCCGCCGTCGAGCTCTCCATCGCCGCTGTTTCTTCGTTCTCTCCTCTATAGCTGCATCGAGGTTTGTTCTTCAAGTTCTGTGTTTTGGATTTGAGGGATTGAATTAGATTTGATATGGTATGCGTATTGGGTGTTTTGGTCGATTAGGTCTATAAAGAGGTAACAAATGTATTTTAGTGGTTGATTCCTAGTGAATTGGAAGTAGATTAGATCCCCAATTTGTGTTCTTACGATAGGAGAACTAGGTAAAACTAGTAAAACTGTTAAATATAGTAAAACTGGTAAAACTGAAAACCATGATTTATGTGTAAAAATGGGATAATTGTCGATAACTAATATTATTGAGTGACTTTTTGTATTGTTTTTTACAGGATACGATGAGCAACAACGTCGGCATATATTTTGAATGCCAATGTCGCATGTATAGTTTAATGTTCAAGACATCAATGGGGGAGATAACTTTGTCGAAGCTGGAAGCTAGGATATTGAAGAAGGTTTCGTTAGATGAAAGTAGGTTTAAATTGAAATTGAGTTATTTTCCACTGGTGGTGGGAGGAGGTCATCGCTACATCGGAAGTGCCCGAGCAACTGTCTAGAGCAGAGAAAAGTTGTATTGGTATGAACTTTGAGGTATCGCAATCAAATGACGAGGAAATCGGAGCTAATGGCATTGTTCCGTACGTAGGCAAAGAACAAGCAAAAGAACAACATCAGGCGATAGAGGATGATGATGATAGATCACGTGATGAATGTAGTCGCATGGAGATTCATCGAGTGCAGCAGGAAATACACGGTGGCTGAGTTCGACTGTGCTTTAAAACTATGTAAAAATGGTGTTTTGTTCTGTAAAACTATATATTGGATCTGTGGGTTCTGGTAAAACTGGTAAAATTTGGTAAAACTGATTAAAGATGATAATGTGAAACAATACCTAATTCAAAGTTACTCGACAGAATAATTTGCGTTGTAAACGTCACAAATAAATGTTTTCACGTGAACTAAGAGGGAAATTACGACATTGATAATTTTGGGTTCATATGAAGTAATCTTACCAACAAAGTTCTTATACTTTTAAGATCACTTTAACAAAAATAGCCAAGTTAGTAGGGTAAAGTTGCAAAAATATAGAATTAAAACATATTAATGCACACAACAATTAGAATGATAGATTAATAAAGGAAAATCAACTAGAAAACTACAAAATCAAAGTTTAAGAGTGGATAAAACTAAATAAATTGAAAACAGCCAAAGTAAAACTATTTGGAACTTTCGTAAAACTACTATCTTTGGTAAAACTAAGTGCAATTTTTTGGGCGCCAAAACGAAAAATTTCACCTAATTTTTGGCTCCCAAAATCAATTACTCAAGCTTTTCCCCATTTTTCAGATCCGATTTCCTATCTCTCTTTTTCGAACCTCTCTCTCCATTTCTCTCTCTCCTTTTCTTTGTTGTTTCGAATTGTCAGACTTATTTATGTTACGGTTTGTAAGACTTATTTTATTATTTTAGTTGTTTGGAGACTCAAGAGTTTGTTAACATCATTCTATAGCACGATATCAAACAACCGAAACCGAAACAAACGATATGATACAACTAGTTCTTCATCGACCTTGTGTTTGAAACCAATTCCTCTCGTGACGCGTAAGCGGAGGCTCCAACTTCTCAAGAGTTAACATAAATTCTTTGATGTAGCACCTCGTCAAAATCTTTTTTTTTTTCGTGTACTCTGTTGCTGGGAAGTACATTCTGAGAGGTTGCAGTGCCATTGTTTCATCACCGGATTTTTGCAACAATCAGTTTTATCAAGTTATTTCAGTTATATATCAATATAGTTTTTCCAAGTTTTCCAGTTCTACGACAGTCTAGTTTTACCAAGTTTTCCAGTTTTACTTTAAACCCAACAAATTGACATCAAGAGGAGCATACACAAAACTCAAATTCCCTAGTTTTACCTAACTAAATGGGAATACTTACATTATGGGAATCAGAGCTGTCATGGGAATCGTCTCCTTCTCGAGCCCCATGGGAATCGTCTCCTTCTCGAGCCCCATCCTTGTTTGGCTCAGAGGACACGTTTGGGAGGGGCTCATCGTTATTGATGACTCGGTTTGTATTTTCCTCCATCTCTTCTTCTTCTTCACTCTCTGTTCCGTCTTCTTCTTCTTCACTCTCTGTTCCGTCTTCTTCTTCTTCACTCTCTGTTCCGTCTTCTTCTTCTTCACTCTCTGTTCTGAGTTCCTTCAGTTTCTTTTGCAGGATTTGCCTCGGTGGTTCCCTCGACGATCGGAGGAGGAACCACCACTTTCGAGTCGTTCATAGGCGCTTCCTCCGCATTGCCGGCCGTGATCTTATACGTGACTACGTGATGCAATAAAAAGTTCACCTCGATTTGGTTCTACGCATGTCTCCTCTTCCTAAGAAATGAATGGTTGCAAAGAATTCAACATGATAAACAAAACCATAAGTACAGTGTGAAACATAAATCTAATATAAATATGTAAGGAATACAAAATCACAAAAATAAGCAATTGGATTCTATTTGTTAATTGCTTATTTGTGTAATTTCCAAATTCTATTAGGTTAGGTTAAATGTCTTGTAACTACATATACGCTTCTTGTGGCTTATGAATAAGACAATCTTCTTCAGCTATAACTTTCTTACCCATCACCAGGTTTGTTCTCTCTCGAGCTCGACGAGTCCACAGCTTACAACTTTGGAACCCTCAGAGCAGGATCTTCGATTCAGTCCCCGAAATGAGACTCAATTACATCTACAACTTCAGCTTTTTCTCTAACTCGACAGAGTCATACTTCACTTACTCGATCTACAACCACTTGAATGTGTCACGGTTGGCCATGGATGTGTCTGGAGAGATCAAGCAGTTCAATTGGTTAGAGGCCAACAAGCTATGGAACCAGTTCCGGTCTCAACCTCGACAACAGTGCGAGGTCTACGCTTGCTGTGGCTACTTTGGGATCTGCAGTGACAACTCTCAACCTTTTTGCCAATGTCCTCAAGGGATTAGGTCCGAGTCGCAAAAAGATTGGGACTTGAAGGATTACTCAGCAGACTGACAATTAACCAGTACTTTCTGCCTCTTTCCAAAGGGAAATTACCTGACAATTCAGAGGTATTGGAGATAACCAGTCTCGGGAATTGTTCTTGTAAGGGTTATGCACATGATGAAGGCTCTAATCGATGCTTGATGTGGACTAAAGATGTCTTGAATCTTCAACAACTCGAAGAAGATAACAGCAGGGGAATACGTTATATCTTAGACTCTCTGCTTCCGACATGCCTAGTGGTTCTTCCGGTAAAAGTAACAAAGTGATGATATTTGGCGCGGTTCTAGGCACGTTAGCTAACGTTCTGTGGCGGTAATCTTAATCTTAAGCAGAGAGAGAACGCGACTAAGAATTTCTCGGAGGAGAGTAGGTTTCGGTTCGGCGTTCAAAGGGATGGATTGTACCGGATTCTAGTGACATTGCGGTGAAGAGGCTTGAGAGTATTAGCCAAGGAGAGAAGCAGTTTAGGATGGAAGTAGTGACAGTAGGAACGATCCAACACGTGAATCTAGTGAGCCTTGGCGGGTTTTTCTCCGAGGGAAACAAGAAACTGCTGGTTTATCATTACATGCCTAGCGGTTCTTTGGATTCTCATCTCTTCATCAATCAAACCAAAGAGAAGATCGTCCTCGGGTGGAAATAGATTGCGTTAGGGACGGCTAGAGGATTGGCTTATTTACACGACGAATGTAGAGAGACTATATCATTCACTGTGATATAAAACCGGCAAACATCAAGTTGAGTCATAGGTCAGCGATGTGTCAAGTTGTTCAGATTCTTGAAGGTGTTTTGGAAGTGAATCCGCCGATCGATCCAAGCTTATGTTGAAAACGCTGAATCTGTTGTCGTCTTCACTGAGTCGTCATCTTCCTCGAGCCATAATTCTTCACAGAAACAGAGCCATTCTTCTTTTTCTTCTTCCAAGAAAATGACCAACAATAACTCTTCGAATACGGTAAACTCAATTTTGTAGTATAATATATGTTTAATTAGTTGAAACATGGAAAGGAATCACTGATTATTGATTAGTTGTTAATTACACTTTCAATGAATAAATTACACTTTCAAGTGTTTTTATTGATTAGTTGTTAATTTGCGGTCCATGTAAAAGTGAGATTCAGCTTGATGTAACACTCGTTGTACAAACGTTTTTTTTTGTTGAATAAATTTTACATTCTTTCAAAAAAAAAGAAGTGAGATTCTTTATCCTTTGTTCTGTATTATGACAATGTATAGGAAAAGCAGAGAAATATATAGAGGCAAAAGGTGAATGCTGGTTTGTAAAATCTAGTTAACTGTTTATGTAAACTTCTTCCAAGGCATCTACTTCTTCTTCATCTGGTCATTGAAACCTAATTTGCTTTTGTTATCAAGAAAGCCTTTGACCATTCATTATTGGCTATTACCAATTTTCTCAGATAAAATTTTAGAAGAACTCAGACAAAAAAATACAGAAGCAAATTAATCAAAGGGTGACACAGCTCAAGACCTTATATGATTTGGGGATTGTAAGCACAACATTCAACCGATCAATTTCCCCCCAAATCTCTAATCCAGAAAAGCCAATGCGCTTCTCCAACCTAATCACCGCACACCAAATTCTCTTGTTTTCGCAAACATATTTACCTGGCTTCTTCCCACCCGCCACTGGAAACCCGAGTGACCGTGGCTCGTCCCATATAATTACGAGTTTCCCACCATGGTTAGCTAACCGAACTGTGTAGCAAAAAGCACGGTTCATAGACAGATCTTCCAAACCCTCAACCACGAACCAGTTTCTACGCTTGGAGTCATACCACTTGATGAAGCTATTGTAATGAAGACTAAACTTTATATTTTCTATAAAGCACCAAGGTCCACTCCTACGTTCTGGAACAGAATACACCTGCTTCCATCTTTCTTCTTTCGAATCATATGCATACCTTTTACGCTCACTTGTAGCGTATAGCTCTCCTCTATAAAGCTGAACCGCAGCATCATCACTAAGGCTAGGCAATGGCTTCCAAGTTTGAGTCTCTACGTCGAAAACCTCAACCCAATTCATGGATTCCTCTGTTCCTCCAATTACAAATATCTTCCCGTCTATATATGCAGAGTGGGGGCGTTTCCTTGCCACCGTCATGTTGGGTGCATCACGCCACGTGTGAGTCCGACAATCAAGCACACGAACAGCCGAGGACGGCCGCTTGTCTTTGTCGATGGTTCCGCCCATTTGGTAGATTTCGAAACCGACGGATACAGTGGTTGATGACTTTGGTGGAGCAGAGGAAGAGGGTGCTCTTATCGGTGATAAGCTTGACTCATCCTGTATGCAGCCGTTGGTAATTAGGGTTCGATCAAGAGTGTACCAGCGATCATAAGTGGGTAAGCGCTCGCATATGTAGAGACAAGGCTCTGTGTTTCCGATCCGGGAGCGAGTCGTGTAGAGCTCCGGGGAAGAGATGAGAGAGCGGATGGTCTTGGAGACTAAGGAGAGGGAACGGTAGTGAGATCTGGAGGTGCGAGCTAAACAGTTCAAAAGGATATCATCTGGAAGTGATGAAAACGACGGTGGAGGAGGACTTGTAGTATTCTTCGTCTTCGTCTTCTTCTTCTTCCTTCTCTGCTCTGCTTTGGCGTCCATAGCGACGATGGTGTTTATTAGGTTTCTTTTAGGTCTTGTATATATATACACAATGTAAACGGTTGGTACGGCCACCAACCTATTAAACGGTTGGGCTTAAAATCTCTTTGATTTCTTGTAATGGGCTAGTTCCAATTATGGTGAGCTGGGCTATATAATTAATTAGTGTTTTCAGCAAGGTTATCTATTCTGTTAAAAGTGTTGTGCTACTTAAACTATTGTGTCATAAATTCCATTATATTGTCCCCTTTTTTTTTAACTTGCATTCACGTTAGGCCGGTATTGTTTTTAATACTATTTTGATAAAAATTATATGCGAGCAATTATATTTATTGAGATATTATTTTATGTATAATGGTGATTATAATAATATATATTAAAAATATTGCAGTTTTAATCTCAGTAATTATATATAGTTTGTGAGGTTTCAACGGTCTTGTTTTGAATCTATATATGTCCCGTTTGAAAAATGTATTATATGGTCAAACATTTATAAATTAATATATCATAGCCAACTAAAAGTGTAACAAAGTAATCAAATGCTATTTTAATAACTATAGTATTGACACGAAGATAAAATATTATACATCACTTTTTTAAATCAAGAAAATAAGTTTTTAAATCATTTTCAGTTTCATCTTCGTTATATATGTTTTATATGCAAACAACAGAAAAGTTATAAAATTATTCTCTTTCCTTAGCTAATTTAACAAATACAAATTTCTGATTTAATCAACTAAATTGAAGAAAAAAAACTAATAAACACAACTCTTGGTTTCACATTCAAGACAACTTTAATTTTGAAACTAAGACAATAGATGAATATGAAATGAATTTTGAAACTAATTTAAAATCACAAAAGATCGACAATTTTTTTGTTAGTTTTATCTTGAAGATGTAAAGACCGGACTTTTGTCTGGTATCATATTGGTTGTGATAATTTTTAAATGATTTTTCAATAATTGTACCTTACTTCTTCCAATCAAAGTGAATAAGTTTTTTCATCATATTCATTTCAATTCTCGTTATATCGGTTTTCTATTAAAAAAAAAAAGTCAAAAAGTCAAAAATTATTTTCCTTCCTTAACTATTTTAATCCATACAAAAATTTAATTTAATCTATAAATCGAAAATCAATGTAATAAACACAACTCTTGCTCTCATATCTATGAAAAAATCAATTTTGAAACCAAAACAATATATGAATATAATATGAACTTTGAAACAAAGTTATAATAAAATAAACCGACAAAGTAAATATACATTTTGTAAATTTTACATTGGAGAGATCATAGAAGCAGACATTTTGTCTTGTGACATATTGGTTGTGATAACTTTTCAATGGTTTTTTGATTTGATCATAATACGAGTTATCAATACGAGTTATCTCTTATTGATAATACGAGTTATCAATAAGAGAATACGTATTGATAAATCATTTAAAAGAAATTAACTTGATAATATGAGTTATTGATAATACGAGTTATCAATACGAGTTATCTCTTATTGATAATACGAGTTATCAATAAGAGAATATTATATAACATGATATTATTGTTATCACGTTAACATTCTATATAACACGTTAACATAATAATTGTTATCATGATAATTATTGTTAGCATGTTAACAACCTACTTTTCGATGAACAGTGTTGTCGGCTGTCTGTTGAACAGTGTCGCCAGTGTAGTCGGCCGGAAAATGAATTTTTAGTCTAGTGGCAGTTTTTGTAATTATTTAGAACAAAGAGGATATTTTTAGTTTAATAACTTTCTCTCTTTCATATATATATATATAACTAATTTACAAATTATCTATTGTATATAACTAATTTTTCAGTTATCTATTAATATTGATTAAATTTACTCTTCATAAATCTAGAGTGAAGGTAAAAAATATTACATAGATGATATATCGATATCTTTCGGCAAAGTCTAAAGTTGATTTAGATAAAATCTGATATAGATTGATGGGCTTGTTAGTTTCCATGTTCTAAAAAGCGGTCGCTTAGGCGGCCAGACACTTTGGAGATTAGTATTTAGGCAGCAGAGTTAGGCGTTGACCGGATTAATCTGATTTTGACTTTATTAATCTGATTTTTGGCCGATTTTTTGGATTTTTTTTTTTTTTGAAATTATGAAAAAACTTTAAATTTAAGTTGATGTGTTGTAGGATAGTTAAGTTTAAATTTTAATTTTAAATTATGAAAAACTTTATATTTTTAGGATAGTTAAGTTGTCTATTTATAAAGAAGGAGTAGAGGCGAGGAGAAAAAGAATTGTCGATTTGAGACTTTTCCACCAAACAAAAAAAAACTCAATTTTAAAACTTGTTGGACCAATTCAAAAACCTATTAAAATTTAATTTACTCACGTGCATTCAACTAATAGCATATCATTGTCTTTGTTGAGATTTCTAAATTAGCCCAAAATAATATATTTCAGTAATTTGCTATATATTATTTATAAAATTGCATATTTCTCCATATAATAATGCATATTTGATATAATATATTTAATTTTCAATATAAATCAAATAAAATAATATTAAAAACTAGTCCCCGATTAATCTCCGATTTTTGGACTAGGCGCTAAGCCCACCCCGACCGCCCGACTAGCGCCTAGCGCAATTTTGAACATTAGTTTTATACATGTAAGTTTATGGCCCAAAAATAAGATCCGATCCGTATCTTTGCGACCCGATCCAAAACATCACTTCCTAATCTATATACAATCAAATTTCATTTATGTTTGGTTACTAATTTAAGGGAACACTATTGAATAGTGTTTCCAATGTCTCAAAATAATTAATGAATAGTATTTCTAATCATTTCTATATAGGAGATATAGTATAACATTATATTTTATGATATTCTATATAGAAACCATGTTAGATTCAAAAAAATATGTGTTTTAGATAGAAACCATGTTAGATTCAAAAAAACATGTGTAATACTAATACCCTAAAATATCAATCTTTCAAGTTTTTTTCTAAATTTAGCATTATTAGTTTAAATTTTCAAAAATACCACAAATTATTTTGTGACAAAAAACATTGTTACCCAAAATAAATTACAAATAATGTTTAAACTTTATATATGGGTTCCCTTTTCCAATTTAGGGTTTATATTTCTCCATTAGAAAGAGTTTTTAGACATTTTTAAGTAAAATTAGTGTTATTTTTAGAAATTTAAATCAAATGTGCTAATTTATAAAAAAAAAACTAAAAAATGATAGTTTTGTCAATTGCCCTTAATTAATTGATAGTAAAAATTTAAAACAATAATTACAGAAATTTGGTAAAAGTATATGTTATGCATCGAAGTAGAGCTGTCAAGCGGATCCAACCCGCCCCGCGCGGATTACATTTTTTTCCGACCCGCTCTGCTTGACTCATTAACAAAAATTTCTCGACCCGCATCCGCCCCACTTGAACCCGCGGGTAATCAGCAAATATTTAAATAAAAATAAAAAAATTTAGTAAAAATATATATTTAAAAAATAAATTTCATATGAAAAACATAAATACATATCTTTCTGAAAAATAAACAAAATAATTAATTAATTTATATATATTACAAAATATTTCAACATTTTAATAGTATTTAGTAAATAAATATTTTTTTATATATTGCGGGTAACCCGCGAGATCCGCAGGGAAAAAAAGCCGACCCGCACCTGCCCCGTAGCGGATCAAAACCCGTGGGTTCCGCGGGTAAACACTCAAATTGACAACTCAAAACCCAAATGCAATTTTTTTGTCTCCTCTCTTCCTTCAAAGTGTTTCATTACAAAACCCTATATTTCTAATCCTCTCTGCTTCTCTTAATGTGTTTTTATTTGGTTGACGCTGACTATCCATCTTCGACGAAGTTTTAAACTTCTGAAGCACATTAAGATCAAAGTCTACTGCTTTTAGTTGTGAGGGTATGTGTTCTTAATTCAGTTCAACTGATTCGATTTTCTTTCATAACCAGTCTTAACTTCTCTCTTTCTCTTTGTTAATTTCTCATCAAAATTTGGAGAGAAAAGGAGATTGAAAATCAAGGAACTGTTTTTTTATGACCCATTTCTTGTTTTAATGATCATCATAAATCTCACTTAAATTGAAATAGAAGGCTTTTTTTGAAGTGCGTTTGTTAGCTTTTCATTGAGCAGGCTTGCAATAAGAGTTTTCCCCTTAATTTCCTTTTTTTTTTTTGCATTCATCCGTTTTGTCCTTTGATTTTGGAATTTTCTAAATTTTGGGTTTTTTTTGTTCAAAACGGATAATTAAGTTTTGAACAAATCATCCGTTTTCCCCTTAATTTACCCTTTTTTTTTTGCATTCATCCCATTTTAAATGATTTATGTGAGTTGTTTCTAAGAAACTAGTCATTTTTCACAAAAAAAAACTCCTTAATATTTTAATCAAGAAAGTATTCTCCTTGAATAGTTTATAATCATTTGGGTCTTAGTTATTAATTATTCTTCTCCAATTGTATTGTTTTCTTCTTAGCTCTCTTTGTCTCCAAACCAAGAAACAATTTGCAACAACAAAAAAAAAATGTTTTTGAAGAAGACCCAATTAGAAAAATGGAAATTGCAAGTCAAGAAGATCATGACTTGGTGGTGGTGGTGGTGGTCATGGTCACATGATTCATCATCATCATGATCATCATGCTGCTAATTCTGCTCCTCCAACTCACAACAACAACAACAACATTCCAACTCAACCAACACAAACACCGTTACATGGTAATGGTCATGGAAACAATCATGATCATCATCATCTTGGTTACAACGCCATCATCAAGAGGCCTATGATAAAGTACAAGGAGTGTCTAAAGAACCATGCAGCAGCTATGGGGAGTGATGCTACTGATGGGTGTGGAGAGTTTATGCCAAGTGGTTAAGATGGCTCCGTCTAAGCTCTCACTTGCTTAGCTTGCAATTGCCACAGAAACTTCCATAGAAAAGAAGTCGAAGGCGAAACCACCGCCACCGCCATTTCCTCTTACCACCATCAGCCGCCTCCTCCGCGAAAACTCATGCTCAACCACCACAATATCATATCAGCCATGCCACACCAAATGATCATGCCAATCGGAGTTTCTAACTACCGGTATATGCATAATAACTCGGAGTCCGATGACTTTATGGAGGAAGACGGCGTAACCACCGCATATAGATCGCTACCGCACCCGAAGAAAAGGTTTAGGACAAAGTTCACCGCGGAACAGAAGGAGAAGATGCTGAGTTTTGCTGAGAAAGTTGGGTGGAAGATACAAAGGCAAGAAGATTGTGTTGTTCAAAGGATTTGTGAAGAGATTGGAGTAAAGAGAAGAGTACTTAAGGTCAACAAGATCCATTTATCCAAGAAGAACAACAATAGCAACATTAACCTTGAAGACAACGACAACCACAAGATCAACAATCTTAACAATGTTGATCTTTCCGGTAATAACGACATCATGACTAAGATCGTCCCATGATTTGATATTAATTACGTTGCTTTCATGATTTGATTATGTTTAGTCATCGTTATGTTAGCTATTAGGGTTCTAATATTATTTTCTAGTTGGTGCATGTGGTTATATTTATATATAAACTCGTTTTGGATCTGATTAATGCCATGGATTATATTAATATATATCTTTTCTTTTCTGGTCTTTGTAGTGTCTTTTTTCCTTTTGGAAGTTATATATATTAAACTTGTTGTAATAAATTTATGACTAGTCGTATTTTTTCTTCCTCCTCTTTTGGGTATCTAAGAAAAGCTACTTTGGTTCTATCATTTTGAATCATTAGACTTTTCGCTCGTGATTATCGTGTTCAAAAATTTGCATGTAATTATATGTATATGTATTTCCCTGAATACATAACTTCTCGAATCGATATAAATATCTAAAATGGATACTATATCTATGGAGAACCACAACTCTTTTGTGGTTGTAATTGCAATATTGTAGAACCATAACCAAAAATTGTATTTTAATTTCTAGTTAGGAATATAAGTTGACTCATTCAGTGTAGAGTCTGTAGACTATAACATATGAAATTTTTATTAACTACTGGGGCAGAGGCTTTTGGCGTTTATAATGAAGATATGAAGAATTTTTTTATTTTTATTTTTTTCTAATTTGAAAACCAAATCTGTTATTATTATTAGAAATAAAAGACGAGATTCACGGTGAGTATATATGATGTGTCTTTACCAAAAAAAAATTCGGGTAAAAAAAAAAACAATAAAAAAATAAAATAAAAATAAATAAGTAAATAAATAATAAAACCAAAAAAAAACATACAATAAAATAACAAAATTTAGAGAAAGAAATAAAATAATAATTGTTTCTACTAATAGAGAGCTGAAGAGTGTACTCGCGAGTTGTAAGTCACGTCCTCTTGTGTGTGACGTATAAGGTTGAGCAAATATGTAGTTGGTGTCACAAGCGATCAAACATTACTTAACCCTCTTTTTTATTTATTACGTATGTGTTAACAATTAATTATTTCCACTTTTAGGTATATTATAATCAATTCGTGTAATTGCAATTGGATAAATAAAAGGATTTGTGGTTAAGATGTTATGTTCTGTGTTATGTGTCACATGTTTCAGTTTCCTTTGGTTTCTGTATAGAATAATTTTCATGCGTCGCATGTGTTTGTGAGAATGCCATTNAAAGGATTTGTGGTTAAGATGTTATGTTCTGTGTTATGTGTCACATGTTTCAGTTTCCTTTGGTTTCTGTATAGAATAATTTTCATGCGTCGCATGTGTTTGTGAGAATGCCATTCAATTTTTTATTCAGGTTTTAGTTTAGAGTTTTTTTGGTTGGCAGACTTTGTATTATCAAATACTATAGAAATTTAAATTAAATAAAATCTTATTCGGATCAGTTTGGTATGGTTTTAGAGTCGGATCAAATTTATGATCCAAATCTTTGACAACTTCTAGATATTTTACACGGAATAAAGTTTTTCTATGTTGCAACTATAGTTTGTCACTTATGTGTTTATGCTCTTGTATAACAGGGCTCTGAAATTATGCTGACCACATTAAATTTACTTTCAAAGATGGAGAATTCTCCAAAAAGATGGAGAATTCATGTTATCGATATATGATACTAAAAACAATAACTCTTTTACAATCTTGTATAAGAACATACTCAGTTTTAGCCCTTAAGTAATTTTTTATATCTCAAGTCTGAATATGTGAGAAAATAAATTACTCACAAATGATCTTTGAATCGAAAAGATTATGGATGGTAAGAAAGTCTTCTAAATTTAGCAACCTTAATTAAGAGTTTGCATCGAATAATTTTCTGCTTCATTATTAATTAAATAAAATCACTTAAAAGCAATTAGACAACAACATAACATAAATTTTCAAAACCGTTATAATGTGGAGAAGCAGAAATACTGACTAAACTTTCGAAATAGCAAACATGAGATCTAATATATTTAGCCCTGAAAACTAAATCATAAGATTTAATTGGTTTCATATATCCATTAGAGGAAAACAACAACTTTTTATTCGTCTGAACCGCGAACATCATATAATAACCCATAAGCGTTTCGCAGAAGGCGAGACCGTACGATAGACCAAGAGTGCTTTTCCCGAGCCATTTCACGAAATACGTAGCGATTCTGTCGCCGAGACCCGTTTTGATGAATCCACGAGCGAAGAAGAAAGAAATCGCGATCAGCCAGATGAGCTCGTTGGTAAAAGCGGCGAAAGCGGTTGAGAACGAAAGCGTTTTTTTTTTTTACTTTATTTCTCTTTTGGTGCTTCCAAAATGAGATACCATTTTGAACTACAAACAAAGCACAAGCAGAAGATGGCTGGTCAGGTAATGGAAACGATAACTAATACGAAACACCAATATTACAACATGAGCTAGTATAAAGAGAGAAGAGAGCAAGGACGAGGCCTGAGATCGTGAAGAGGAAAGCGTTTTGGTGACGACTGAAGCGGTTAAGCCGACGAAAGCCCAAGCACCGACAGGGAGTGGACCAAGGACGAGGCCTGACATCGTGAAGAGGAAAACTGTGAAGAGTTTGGGAACTTTGATTTTGATGATTACGTAATTCAACACGTCAAAAAAATATCAATATCGTGTATAAAATTTGATGTCGTATTTTTAGTTAAGCATTTCCAAAAAGCTTGTATGTCAGAATTTTCCTAACACAAAGTTCTTTAGTTGAATTTTGTTTCTTTTTTTTGAAAGCGAAAAAAAAAAAACATTGTGCAACATGTTTAGAGCATCATTATTGCAGGGTTCTTAAAGGTTTCTTAACCCAAAAATTTTTTTTTTAAAAAATAAAATAATTGTAAACAGTGTAAGAACCGATTCTTAAATAAGAACTTTAATTTAAGAACCGGTTCTTAAGGGGGTTCTTACACTGTTCTTAGCCACGTGTCAACCCTTAATTCGCCGGATTTTTTTTTTTTTGCCAGAATTTTTTTTTTACTTTTTCGTAAGTTTAACTTAAAAAAAAAGTTAAGAATTTTTTTAAAACTTTTTCTTAACTTCAGCTTTAAAATTCTAAACTTTTTTTACATATTAATGAATTGGAATCGTTCGGTGGGTGAACAGGAAACGATTCATAGACAAGATCAGAAAAACACAAATTGAGTGTTCTTTTGCATTTTTTTTTTCAAAATCTATGTTTAAAATGTTATGTTTTTATGTCAACTATGTTTAATTAAAAAATAAACTCTATTTAAAATAAAACAAAATTATTAAATTTTTTTTATAAAAAAAACCCCTAATAGGGTTATACCAATAAAACAGCAAAAACAGAAGTTTCTTATCAGAGTTTTTAACTTCAAATTTATAATTAAATATTACTTAAGAAACCCAAATGGATTTCTCCCAATAATGATGCTCTTAGTACGTAATTGAAAAAGCATAAAGGAAACAGTCTTTTAATGCTCTACTTTCTTTTTTTGGCTTTAGAATTGTTAAGCTAATTACAGTTTAACTAACTTCCTCACATTACTTCATGTTATAGTTAATTAGCTTAGGGTCAGATTCAAAATTCAAAATCTCATGTAATGATTAATCAACTGTTCGTTGTGGACAAATCACGTTTATATATCCCACGAAGATTTTCAACTTTCCGATCCCGTGGACTTTCCAGCGCACGTTAGATCCCTTCCCTCACCAAAACAAAAAAAAATTATCACTCTAATAATAATAATGGATGGTTCAAAATGTTAAATACAATTTTGGTTGCCATAGAGTTTTGTTTTGGTTTGGCTTTGTTCGTATCCGTTATCATAAAAGGCGGACTCAGATGGTTTGAATACGTAATTAGCAAAATTACCATTTTTATAGATACCGGTGCGGTGGAAACTTGATTAATAAACTCGCGGAGCAAGAACTTAATGTATATGAAATCTTAATCCCAAAACTCACTTATGACAAATCTACTAACTCGGGTAAGTGAATGGCGACGTCAAGTGTGATGAAGAACACTTGATATACCAAAAGACGACTTGTGTAAACCCACCAAATAATCGAAAGTTCACAAAGAACAAAAGAGAAAAGCTCTCTAGAAAAGAAGTAGATAAAAAGTTGGATTATTTCTCAAATGAGTTACATTGCTTAAATAGGCTAGAGATGTGCTAAAAGCAAAGCAATCTCGAAACTAGCAACTAAGACTAGGAATTAAAACAAATGTAGAATGGACCATAAAACTTGCCCCTTAAACTACTTGGTCGAATCTGAACTTGATGAGCCATGAATCGTATCTCCTATTGGGCTTAGTAGATGTATCATGGATGCCAAACATAAGTTTGCAAACTTTTAATCCAATTGGGCCTTAAAATCTCCAAGTATAGAACCATGTCGACCCATTGAGGCAAATGGGGAGTATCTTTGTAGTCCATTGGCCATTTCCTCTGATCTTGGGCTTGTTGGAACCCTACGAGTTCCTTTAAGATTCCCCAATTGGTTTTGTATTGAGATTGTACCTGAGTTGGGTTGTGCAACACGATCTTTGTCTCAGTCGCGCAATAGGGCATGTAGCAGATTCTTCGATTTTTAAAATCCATAACTTTCACTTCTGAATCGGTTTTGATGTGAATCAAATTCTCACGGCTTCTATGATGAATCAAGATTCCATAATAGTTTGGTTCATGGCTTGATTCTTCCTGGTTTGGTCGGAAACCTCCATTGAACGCACGTATGTCCGAATCGCGTAAGTTGTGAATCACCTGACTTGAAAGTTGAATAATTTCTTTACCTGGACTTTGATTGGGCTGATTCCACTTCGAGAAGTGCTCTAGATGAAGTGAGAATGTAGTCCAAGTGGTCGTTGGGATGGACCAGTTGATCATGGACTTCGTTTGTGCTGCACAAGGCTCATGGGTTTTTTCGGGTAATTCCATTATCGCATCAAGAACCGAATCACATTTTCACAAATACCCGAATGATTCCTCTTATAAAATATTTTGGGTACCAAAATTGTATCGGATCTAACCGAAACCTAAATGGATACCCGAAATATATGAAATACAATTATATATCTAAAATATTATGTATATTTAGACTTAAAATAACTAAAATACCCATAATTATAATTATAAAACGAATATATTAATTATGTTTAGACCGAAATAACCAAATTACTCGAAATATCCAAAAATCTTTAATTATATTTATCAATATTAAAATTTTTTTACAAAATTTAACCAGATTTTATTTAAATTAAACCATTTTTGTAGTTTTTGTCAAGTATTTGTGTAGAAGTCCGGGTACGCGAAACTGACATGAATCTGGGTGGAACCGAACTGAACCCGATTCGAAAAAAAAAA
>PKML01043630.1:0-23566 GCA_002933935.1 Eutrema yunnanense
GAGATGGCCGGGTTGGCCAAGGTTTGTGTAATCGTTGCGACGATTAAGGTTCATGGAAGATGAACTGTTCATGGGAGATGAACGGTAACGAAGATTCGAGGTCGAATCTAAGTTAGTGGGGGAGAATTATAGCGCCCGTGGTTCCGGAAGAATTGATTATGGTGGAAAAATAATTAATTCTGGTTGTTCCGGGGGTGGTATCGATCGATACCGGCATGTATCGATCGATAGCAGCCGGGTTTTTCTCCTGGTTGTCTTCTTCTCTTATCTTCTTTCGAGTATAAAAGGATATCCTGTGGAAGGATAAGACCAAGTTTGGTCGCGAAGGAGAGAAAGAAAGCGAGAGAGAGAAGGAAGAAGAGAGAGAGAAAAGAAAAGCTTGGCGAAGTGTTGATCTTGCGAGATCGAGAAAAGGTTGAGCTTAGGAGAAGCTTGGTTTTGGAGGGAGGTCGATCTTGAGCTCGGGAAAGTTGTTTTAGAGCTCGATCCATCGTATCTAAAGGTGAGTTGGGACCAAAGGTTAGCATGTAAGCTTGTGTGGTGCTTGTTAAGCTTGATTGATGCTTTCTGTGTGTGGTCGTGGCGATTTCTGTGTTGAGATCTCGCGTAGGTTGTTGTGATTCGCAGGGAGCATCGATCGATACCATGTGAGTATCGATCGATACCAGTCCCTTGTGGATAGACTCGAGTTGTAGTGTATCGAGGTGATAGACTTGAGCCGTGTTGTGTCGATCGATACCAAGTGTTGTGTTTGGGTGTCGATCGATACCAGTTCCTTGTCGGGACTTGTGTGTTGTTGGGCATCGATCGATACTAGGGGAGTATCGATCGATACCGGTTGTTTTTGTGAAAGTTTTAATTGTGGATAATTAATTCTTGTATGGTGTGGATATTGTTATATTGCGCTTATTGGTAGCCTGTTGTTGGGATGATCAATCTCACTCAGCATTTGGTTAGCCAAATGTTGATGCATCACTTTTGTCGATGCAGGTAAAGATAAGGCGTGATCGTGGAATTAAGGCGGTGAAGAAAGGATGATTAGGACTCGGGGCTGTGGCCTTTTGTTGTTGTAGAACTTGTAGTTCTTGAGATGTTTAAATTATTAGTGTGTAATAATTTAATGGTTAGTAATTATTGTTTAATTACTGTTTAATGAATGTTTAATTATATNAAAAAAAAAAAAAAAAATGCGGTCCTTTCACTGGCGTTCCCCTCTTTCGTTTGATAGGTCTTTAGTTTCGTTTGCCATCGGTTCCTTTTTGCGTCGCGGTTCAGTGTCTCCGGCGAGTGGTTTGACGGCGGCGGGACCTCATCGGCGTTGCTGGGTTCGCGGTGGTGGAAGGTGGCTTCTCCGTGTGGCTTCGTCACTCTCCTTCATCCGCCTCGTCCGTTTTGCTCGGCGACGTTTCTTCCCCGACGGAGCCGACGGTCTTCTCTTTAGGGTCTCTTTCTGACGGCGAGCGTTCTGTCCTTCGGTGGGGTGGTTGTTCGTAGTCTTCTTCTCCCCGTTCAAAGTCTCTCTCAAGCTTCGGTCTTCCCGAGGTGGCTGAGAGGTGGTGTTTGTAGATCTGGCCCCTTCGGCTCCGGCGGCGGCTTCTTGGACCTCGAGGACGGGTCCAAGTTTCCGTTTTGGGTGGTCAAGGTTGGCTCGTGTCTGGTGGCTAACCACAGAGTGGTGGCTCTCGTCTTCCCGGCAGGTGCGGCCCCACAGGAGGTGATTCTCAGCGGTGGTTTAGACGGGTGGCTCGATGGTAGCTTCGCTTGGTTCATCTCGGCGTTTTGCTACGTTGCCGTCTTCGTCATCGGCGTGGCCTGAATTTCGCAAAGGTGCGTGTTGTTCCCGACAGAGGTACCGCAGAAACGCGTTCGTGTTTTGGTCTCGGTTTAGTGTTGGCTCCGGGCAAGGTCCGGTGTAGATGGTGGAGTGTTTCGAGGTGTTAAATAGAGGAGCCGGTTTTGGTTGCGGTAAGCTTGTAACTGTGGGGGCTGGTTCCTGAGGAGACTAATGTCTTCACGGAAATGGCGGTCGGTGGTGACTTTCCGATTGCCCGCTCAGACTCCGTTGTCGCCGGTTGCAAATTAGTCCATTATGGATTCCGGAAATCCCGTTAGTTCTCGGAGAATCTATTGGCATCTTTTCCAGAGGTTTGGGGATTGCCTTGGAAGGATACTTGTGGTATCAATGATGAGAACTACAGGCTACGGGCAATTCGGGATGGTCCGTGTTTTGGCGTGTGACTGCTGTTTTCTCGTCTGGTTTTGCTCCGGTGTTCATTTTTCAATTTTCGCTGTCCGGTTCTTTAACCTTTCAGTGTAGTCTGCTGTGGTTTTGTTGACGTTTCTTTTTGTCTGTTTTTCTCTCTTAGTCTTCTTGGTCTTTATCGCTACTGGTTCGACACTAATTGCTTTTTGCAACGGTGTCGACAGAAGTACCGATTGAAATTTGCTTCCATGTTTTTTATTCTTTTTTGGCATGGGACCTATCTTTAGGTTGAACAATTTGTAACTCATCTTGTAACACCTTATCATTTTCAATGAAATATTTACCATTTAGCAAAACAAAAAAAATATCATATATAGTAAAAGCGAACTGAATTTTCGGAATAGAGCTCTCACGTTCACCCTTAACAGTAAAACTCGGTTAATCTTTTTTATATCGGTCTGATTTAAGTTTTTTCCGTACCAATTATCGATCGTAATCTCGGAACAGATATTCTTTGGCTGTTTTTTTTTTAATTGGGTTGCGATATTCTTTTGCGATTTTCTTGCGATTCTCTTTTGCGATTTTCGGAAATTGTGTTGCGGTTTTCTTCTGCGATTATCTATAATTGATTTTGATTTTTTGTTCCTTGCAATTATCTATAATTTGTTTTTGTAAAACCCTAAATTTTTGACTTGGTATATATCCCACATTCATAATTTTTGTGAAACTCATTCATTCAGTGCCATCGTCTCTTTGATCCGTCTAGATTTTTTTGTTAGTACGTTAAACACATGTGTCGAATATCTTAGTCCTTGTGTCGTCTAGCATTTTTTTTTCTCTCCTTTTGACTTTATACGTATTTCTTTTGCGATTTTTATATTTTGTTCTGTTTTGTTTTGATTTCTTGGCATCGTCTTTGTTGTTTTTTTTTTATCGAAACTAATCAAATTTTTTTTTTTGTGAAGGTGCATGGTGATCTACCTATCGGAGGTAAGTTTCTCACTTTCTGATTTTTAACAATCGAACACATTTATGTTCTTCTTGTGCTTTGTTATCCTTGTGCTTTGTTATCAAAATCGCTGTTCATTTCAGTTTGTTAGCCATCGTCTATTTCTTTTGTTTATTGATCGTTATTACTAATTATTATTATTCTCTTTTTGTACTTTGTAGGTGTTCGTCTTCTGGTGTATTGTGTTTGTGATGGCTGTGAGAGGTTACTCATCTTTTGCTGGTAGCTGTATATTTTATTCGTTTTTGCAATCTATTTTAATAATTCGTTTTTTTATTTTAACGTCTTCGTGTTTTGCCATTCCATATTCCTCGCTCAAGTTGATGATTTTTTGATGATTCTGCAGATGATCGGAGTAGCGTTTTTCGGCTTTGGATGTTATCTAATCGTGTGTTTCACGATAATCAGATTCTTCGATATTCAGACATCCCGTTAGACTTTATAGGAAGAATGCAGCTTTTCATGGATGAATGATGTGGGATTGTTTGGTTTCATATCGTGGAAGGCCCTTTGTGATTGTTAATTAAGCTTTGTGGGGCATTATCATGCTACAACGTTTAGTATGACCTACTCCTTCGCTTTGGGATATCGGTTTTATGTCATGAATGGTTCCAAAAAACGATCTTTTGGATTGGTTTTGCAAGTTTATCTGAAATCCATATTTTCTGCATTGGTATATAAGGAGGTTGAAGCTTTAGCTGAATGTATGGTTTATCTTTTTATGTCCTTAATTCTTGGTTGGTATCACGTACCTGAATGTCGCTCTGAGTGTTAAACTTTGTAGGTTAAATTTGAGGAAAGTAAAAATGAGAAGACAGGGAAACTTTTCGGACTCACCTGCAAGTGCATATGGAGCTGGACATATACAGAATGCCCATTCTGATTTCCAAGGTCAATTAGAGGCATTCACGCCTGAGAGGGACCAACCATATTCAGATTCACAAACAGAGGGTCAATGGAGATGGGAAAGAGATGGCCCAAATATGTCAAGGCCAATGGCAACTGCTATTTATAATGAAGGTAAGTCTTTACTTACTGCATCGGTGTATATTCCTAGTCTCAAAGACCAGACCATTGTACAGAAGGGCAGCCATCAGGTGATGAGTGTAAAGTCTCATAGGCAATGGTATTATTTTCCAGAAGTCTTGGTAAATTCAACAATTTCTGTACCAGGCAATGCTTATATCCATCTAGCCTTAGCTTCCTTGATTATGACCAACAGTTGTCCCTTTAGTGGGTGAGCTTTCCAATGACATTTTTACATGAGATGAGAGGAAGCTTTATTGCATATTAGTTATAGTTGAGATATTTTCCGAAACCGTAAGAGGAAAGATCGACGACAATGATATGATTCTTTGTGTAGATCCTGCATCGAGTGTGTCTCAAGCTTTATGATTTATTTATTGATTCCAGCCTTCTGTTTACGCAGGTCAAGGCATTGATTCATCGAGGACGTATTACCGCGGCCAAAGGGATCCAGAATCAGGAATGGAGAAGCAAGGCAGCGATCCAAGAGCTCAACCACAACACCATGAAACCCCGAAGCCTGGTTATGAAAATAACTGTGGGATGCAGAGCTTTGAAGGTCTTGAACAGAAGTTCATGGATGATATAACAAGACTAGCAAAGGATCAAATCAAAGCAGAGGATGCAAAGATTGCCAGACATCGAGAGGTTAGCAACAAATTGGAAAGTTCTGCCATTGAAATACTCTACTTTGTGGTTTTAGTTTGTTGATCTGAAAGCTGTTAACTTTGTATACAGAAAATAAACACCATTAATACTCGGTACAAAGAACAATTAGCTGCACTGAGAGGACGGCACACATGTAAAAGAGAAGAGATCATAGGAAAGAATCACAAGCTAGGCAGCAACAATACAAGCAGCAAACCATGGGGATGATGGATCAGTACCATCCAAACACGGTTGGTGCTGCCAATCTAATGCCATCTGGTCATCCCCATGGTTACATTGGCAATGCTCAAGATCCAGCGGCTGTGGCGGATGCACCATCTAGATCCTACGGCTCATATCGATTCGAAGCATATGGAGAGAGGGCTAGGTTTCAGGGCGGAACCAGAGATCACGGGTTCGAGTCTAGGGGCCAGTACCCTGGTGGGACCGTCTACGACACAGTCTCACGGTTCTACTGATGTGATATTTACTTGGAATTGACTCCCACTTTGTTTTGGCTTTATTGATCAATTAAGCTTTTCAGAGTATCAAAATGAAATCAGGGCTTCTTCTTTTTATCCTGACGAGAGCATTTTATAAATATACGTCCCAAGTTTTGTGTTTATAAACTTTATGTCGTTAAGAAGAATGTAACCTTCCCAAATGACAAATCGTATGATAATATCACCTATAAAGTTTGCATACAAACCCAAAAGATGGTGGCTATAAGTAACTATGCGTATAAATCGTATGATATAGTATTTCACAAGAATTATTATAATACTTTTAATGAAATTGATTATGTACAAATCCATACAACTATCAATTATAATTCCTATTCAATATAAGAAGAAAAAAACTGGAAGAAGAAGTCGAAGAAGACGAAGTCACAGAAGAAAAATAAGTCGAAAAGATGAGGAAGAAGACGAAGACAAAGACAAAGTCATATCAATTAATTCCGGAAGAAAAATAAAAACATGGATAACACAAAATAATGAAGAAGCATAAGGATACGAAGATGAGAAAGTTGAAGAAGAAGAACAAAACCGGAAGAACATGAATAAGTCATCGGAAAAGTTAGAGATGAAGAAAAAGAAGAAAACCAGAAGATGAAGAAAACGAAGTAGTAGAAGAAGAAAACCCGAAGATTATGTAGAAGAAGTTGAAAAAGGTGAAGATGAGGAAAGCGACGAAGAAAAACCAAAAGAATAAGAATTCAAATAAGACAAAGAATATGAAGAACAAGAGGAAGAAAAGGAGGAGTAAAAAAGTGGAAAAGAAGTCGGAGACAATGAAGATGAAGAAGGAAAACACGAGAAAGATGAAACAAAAAGAAGAGGAGGAAGAAAAAGACGAAGTTGATTAAGAAGAACTCGGAAAATACGAAGACACATACGTTCAAGATAAGGAAGGATTAGAAGATGAAGATGACAAAGTATGAGAAGGTGAATACGGGGAAGGAGGCTAAGAAAAACATGAAGAATAAGAAACCAAAGAAAACAAATGCGATGAATTAGGAGGAGGAAGAAGAAGAGGAAGACGAATAAAAAACGGAAGAAAAAGAACAAGAAGAAGTCGAAGATTATGAAAGAAGAAGCCCAAGACGATTAAAAAAATAAGGAAAATACCAGGAAAAAGAAAAACCAGAATATAAAGAAGAAGAAGATAAAACTGAATAAAAACCGGAATAATAGGATGAAGAAGAAACATATTTTAGGAAGAGTTCCAACGAGGGAGGAAGAAAATCGTTCGTAATTACAATGTGTGTGTCAAAGAAACATTATTCATTATATTATCGAGCTTTGTGAATTTCGTTTCCTCAGATTTACGACCACATGTGAGAAACACTGCACAATTATTTATAAAGAAAGATAAGGATTGAGTGTGTGTAAAAAAAAGTTTCAGATAAGCGAGAATTTCGTTAATGTTGCATAAACATTTTGGAGTCTTACTAATGACGTTAGCAGAAAACACTTCATTTCGAATCGATAAGGATATCATGAGAGAAACGACTCTTCGAAACATTGGATACTTTTTGTGCTATTGTCTCAATCGTATGATATATTTGATTTTGCACGAGTTTAAAAATTAACTTCAAAATTGAAATGAAAATTGATAAATGGAGCAAATCGACTGTTACTAAACTAAACTTAAAAGGACTTTTGATTGAGATGGGAAGAGGCTACTGGTAAATTTTCTTTCAAAGGATGAAAGGATTCTCTATGACACTACTGATATAACATAGTATTTCCGTCTTTTATCCGTACAAGTTGTGGTTAGCATTTGGGCTCCTTATCATTCGACAAACAAATTACTTTCGATGGAATGTCTTTGGATTTTCACTTTTCATGACTGATCACTGTTTCGTTATTATATCTTCCCTTTTTAATTACATTTCCCCTTCATTTCAAGAGGAGTGTCCATGTTAGAACGGTCAGATAATATGTGTATGTGTTATCTATGTGCTTTTACTTCACAAGATTCTTTGAAAATGATTGTTTATGTAAAGATAGCCAAGCCCATAAAAAATGTGAAAATATACGTCCGAAAAATTCCAAACTTCCAAAAAATAATTATAAGAAGGAAAACACGAGGAAGACGAAAAATCGAAAGTCAAATAAAAGGAAGAGGAAGTAGAAGATGTGGAAGAATAAGAAGCATGATAATACAAAGGCGATAGAAGAAAACGGAGAAGATGAGGCAGAAGAAAAACCAGAAGAATAAAACAAAGAAATTCAGAAGAAGAAAACGAAGAAAACCCGAATGAAAAAAAAAGTCAAAGAAGACGAAGACGATAAAGAAGAAGAAGTAGGAGTTGAAAACGATGGAGGATAAGAAGGAAAATACGAAGAATATGAAAAACTAAAAGATAAAAAAGAGGGAGAAGAAAAAGACAAAGCCAATGAAGAAAAGAAAAATAGTCGGAGAAGACGAAGATGGTGAACAAAGAAGAATGAAATGACGAATTTGGAGAAGAAAAAAAAACAATCAGAAGAAGAAGTCGGAGAAGAAAACCAATATGTAGTAGACGAAGTGGACGAAGAAAAATACGTGGAAGAAAAAAAAAAGAATAAAGAAAGAGAAGAAAACCAGAAGATGAATAATACAAAGTAGACGAATGTGAAGATGAGAAAGAGACGAAGAAAAACCATAAGAAGAAGAGTTTTGATAAGACAAAGAAGACCAAGGAGGAATAAGAAGCAGAGAACGAAGTAAGCTAAGAAAAATTGAAAAAGAAGAAGAAGAAGAACTGAGATAATACAAAGATGATGAAGAAGAATTCAAAGAAGTAGAAAAATACGAGGAAGAAAAAAACAAAAAGAGGAAGAACAGGAAGAAAAAGAAGACACAACAGAATATTAAGAAGAAGTATAAATCGAAGACGATGATGAAGATGAAAAAAAGGGTAAGGACTAAGAAAATCAAAAGATATATAAGAGGAAGAAGAAGAAGTCGAAGTCAAAGACGATGAAGAAGAATAAGAAAAAGATGAGGAACTGACAAAAGCTTTTAAAATTGGAGAATGAAGAAGAAGACAAATAATAACCGGAAAAAAAGAATAAGGAAAATACAAAGACGAACAAAACCAAAAGATAAAGAATAGGAAGAAGAGTAGAACAAAGCAGAATAGGAAAAAAAAAGAAGACAAATCATAGGAGGGAAATGAAATAGAAGTTGAAGACGATGAAGAAGAGGAAAGAAAAGATGAGGAATAAGAAAATCGAAAGACAAATAAGAAAACGAAGATAGTGAAAAAGAAGAAATAAAGGACGAGGAAAAAGAAAATCCGAAAGTTGAATAGGAGAGGAGGACGAAGTCGTGAAGAAGAAGAAGGAAAAGACGAGAGGGAGAGGACCGAAGAAAAGAAAAATATAAATCAGAATAAGAAAAATTAGGTTAAGACGAAAATGTTGAAGAATAAGAAGGGGAAGAGGATGATGAATTTGGAGAAGAAAAACCATATAGAATCTTTGAGAAGAAATCACATTGACAATCTTATGGTGATATTGATTTGATATTATCTTTGGACACCTCGGAAGATTATCAACTTAAAAGTGATAACAACATTAAAAAGCTTACACCGAAATCCGAGAAGATACATTGCGGAAAAGATTTTCTTTTGAATAAATAGTGACACTTAAGGTCTGCGGAATAGCAACATGGTTAGAGAGCTGGGAGCGATAAGATACATATATATACCGCTCTTTATGTTGTATGTGTTGCTGCTTCAGCGGTTGTGGCCTATACTTGCTACAAACGGTTGTAATGAAGAAATTTGAATCCTAAGATGATTGTGTATTGTGTTTCAATTAGACATTGTGACTTTGTTTCAAATTTCAAACTATATTTCCCCTTAGTTTCAAGAGGAGGGTTCATGTTAGAACGGTCAGATAATATGTGTTCATGCTATCTATGTGCTTATACTTTACAAGATTCTTTGAAACTAATCGTTTGTGTAAAGATAGCCAAGCCCATAAAGAATGTGAAAATATACGTCCGAAAAATTCTATAAAATAATTAGAAGAAGGAAAATACGAGAAAGACAAAAAAATCGAAAGTCAAATAAAAGAAAGAAGAAGAACACAAAGAAGAAGTAGAAGATGTGGAAGATTAAGAAGCAGGAGGATACAAAGACGATAGAAGAAAAAGGAGAAGATGAGGCATAAAAAAAATCAAAAGAATGAAACAAAAAAATCCAGAAGAAGAAAATGAAGAAAACCCGAATTAAAAAAAAAGTCAAATAAGATGAAGACGATAAAGAAGAAGAAGTAGGAGTTGAAAACGATGGAGGATAAGAAGGAAAAGACGAAGAATATGAAAAACTAAAAGATAAAGAAGAGGGAGAAGAAAAAGACGAAGCCAATGAAGAAAAGAAAAATAGTCGGAGAAGACGAATATGGTGAACAAAGAAGAATGAAATGACGAATTTCGAGAAGAGAAAAAGTAATCAGAAGAAGAAGAAGTCAGAGAAGTCAGAGGAGAAAACCAATACATAGTAGACGAATAGGAAGTTGAAGAGAACGAAGAAGACGAAGGTGATGAAGAAGGAGAAAACGAAGAAGAAGAAAGAGAATAATATAACCTGGAAGAATAAGAAGATGAAGTCATAACATAAGAGGAACAAGAAGTTGAATTCGAAGACAATGATGAAGATGAAAGAAAAGGGTGAGGAATAAGAAAATCAAAAGATGTATAAGAGGAAGAAGAAGTAGAAGTTGAAGACAATGAGGAAGAAGAATGGAAAGATGTGGAAAATACGAGTGACAAATAAAAAATGGTAGAAGAAAAAAAAACGAAGAAGAAGACGTGAGAGAAGACAAATGCGAGTTCTCCGTCTTCATATAATCGTTATTGCTTTTTGAGTTTAACTCGAAAAAAAACAAAATTTTGGTATTGCTTTTTCAGTTTTTAATTTTGTATAGTGTTTATTTTTTTTTTGGATTAGCTTTATTTTGATCATGTATATCTCAAGTGGTTGTTCTAAATTTCTTCGGTTTATAACATAAAGTTTTGTATTACGTTTTTGAGACCCTTTTGGCCCGCGCAAGGCGCGGGCTACCTACCTAGTATATATATATATATATATATATATTGAGAAACATCATCTATAGATTGTATGCACATTATGATATCAAATACAACAAGAAAAAAGGTTATTTGAACTTTCATATTTCAAATTGAGACAACTTTGCGAGGAATCGTTGCAAATTAGTCGCAAAATCGAAATCCACAATCTAGATTACTTTGCCAAGATTCCTCGGAAATTCATTGGATTTGGTTAAAGACAAACAAACTCTTTTGTAACTCTTCAAAACTTATCAGATAATATCAAATCAGCAAGCCACTAAAAGTATACTCGAGCGCATCTGAATCCTCGCTTAGACAGCTCCTTTGTCTCTTTGGAACCATTAGTGTCGCATGCAGTAATCAGTGCTGAGGTAAGTCGGGTCCACTTGTGGAGAAGCAGATGGTGAGGAGAATTGATGTCGTTATATTTGTTGTTGTTGATGTAACCGTTGGATTTAGATGCTCGGAAAACACCGACGGATGACGTTGAGACACGTACGTACTACACCGACAAATGACATTGAGACATGTACGCACTACACGACCATTGTATCTTAATGACGTTTGGCTCAATCAAATAATGTGTACCCGGATTGCATATATAATAGCTGATTGAGAAGAAGGCTGAAAGCAAAAGTTCAACTAAAATATCAATTTGGTTAAAGACAAACAAACTCTTTTGTAACTCTTGATAATTTAGTAGATGATATCAAATCAGAAAGCCACTAAAAGTATACTTGAGCGCATTTGAAGCTAGCAAATTAGGGATTTGGGATCGCAGATTTGGGGATTTTTGTTTTTTGGTCGAAAAAGGAATTTATTAATTAATACACTCCTAGCCCACGGATCTCTCAAGAAGAAGCGGTAATGATGGATAATCCTTAAACGGAGGTTTAAGGCGGTGAAATCGTAACCCCGGGAACGTGGAGCAGGCTCGAAGGCGTGGGAATCCACCCGAAAATCCTTCCAACACTCAGCTCGCTATGGACGCTCTCGACACGACGATTGATAGAATGGCTATCCACAAAAGGAGATGGAAATCCTTTTGATAAACCGATTTCGAAACTAAGAGAATCCACTCTAAGAAATCGAAAAGAGAGAAAGAGTTTTTGTTTATAAAATTGTTTTTGAACAAAGATCATACAGAAAAAATATAAAGAGAATTCGAAATTGTTGCATGAGGGAGAGAGAAAGAGAGTCTCGAAAATACAAGAAGACTCTCGAAAAAGATGAAAGAAATAAATAGATAAAATGTTGACTTGACCACGAAAAGACCCTTGATCTTCTTGAGGGATTTTCGTGGGGGAAAACTGAGGGATTTGCTGCGGGAGATGGGCTTGAGGGAAGAAGTGTTCCAAGGCCTCGTTAAAAACCTTGTCACGAAAAACCCGTTGGGTAAAAAACCGTGACTAAGGAAAAGAGCACACTTGGACTTGTATCGAAACCAATGCGGTTCGAGGCACTCCTTCCTCCAAACCCACGGCTTCACGAACATGTTGAACGAGTCCTCCAAGTGCATCCTTAAGCTTCCTCGCCTTAGCTCTCGTCATTGCTCCTTCCGGCACGTACAAAGCTTCCTCAGGTTCAAGCTCTTCCTCGGCCAAAGTCTCCTCGGCAAGATTCTCCTCGTATCCGTGATTAACCTCCATTGAGCCGTCTAGGATCATATCATTAATTCTAGGAGTTTAACAAGGCTTGAAGGGCCTGTTTTGCAAGCAGGTTTGCCTTGACATTGGCAAATCGAGAAATATGTCGAAAGTAAATCGACGAAAAGGATAATGCCATAAGGCGAATATCGGAAATAATATTGTGGATCTCTGTATACGAGTCTTGAGAGTTGAGGAGGTTGACGAGCGAAAGAGAGTCTGAAAACATCGTGTACAGCCCAAGCTTCTCCTGCTAACGCCGAAGAGACATATTGGTGATGAGTCCCATGATCCGTTTCAAAACCATCCGAATTCGATCGGGTTTCAGAATATCGGGTTTTTTGGGAGTTTGCAAAACAACGTCGTTCGATATAAAGACAAAAATAAACAGTGGTTACTGTTTTTTTAACAGAAGTTAAAATTGACTAACCTTATATCTAAATTGCCATGGTCAACATTAGTTGGAATTTTGTTTTGGCCTATTAGAGAATCCATAATTTTTTGGGCGAAAACACAGTAGTTTGTTATTTTAATGACCGTTTTTCCATTTTTAAACTTTTCGTTAAAAGATTCGATTAAGATTTTGCAAGGAATTTGGAACGAATCCTTGCATATTCGTTGCAAATTTCAAGAATTTTTAATTCCCCACATTTTTGTTCAAACAAAATTGAAATTAAAATTTGCTACGAATCGTAAATTTGTTGCAAATTTTCATTTAACAAAAAATTTCAGTTACCTCTGACACAATTTTTTTTTCTTCAATTACCCGGATTTGTTTTTTAATATACCTTGAAGTGGAGTTTTGCGATGATTTTGCGAGGAATCATCGCAAAACTTCGCAAAATTTAAAAATTTGAAATCTATTTTTCTGCGTATATTTTTAAAATAATATGAATTCAAAATTTGCAACGATTTTGCGACGTATCTTCCCAAAGTCTTCACAAAATTTAACAGGGCCAAAATTCAGTGCTCAATTTGCGATGACTTTGCTACGAAATTGCGAAGCTTATAAATTATTATTATAATATATATATATATATATATATATATATATAGGGGAAGCGTTTATTCCCCCCCCCCTTTTTTTTCTTATTCGCTTACCCTCTCTATACTCTCTCACTTAATCCTCATTGCCTATGATTTAAAAATTAGTTTTAATACTCCATATGTTCTATATTAAGTGATGTTTAAGGTTTTTGCACACCAATTAAGGATTCATTTAATTTTTATTTTTTTCTATACTAAAAACATCATTTATTGTACATTTAAACACAATACAACCAATAAGAAAACAAACTGCAAAATACAAAGGGTAAAAAATAATTAAAAATTATTTAATTTTACATTGATTTGTGAGAACATCACTTATTTGAAAATAAAAAAAACCTCTAAAACATCACTTATTACAGAACGGATGGAGTACTTTTTATTTTTTTTTATTTTAATTATTATAGATTTTGTTTAAAAATAATTGTAATCTAGTTAAGAATGGAATTTACATAGAAATGAAATATATTATTTAGCATCATGCATATATATAATGGGAACGTTTGTTGTTCCGTCCAGGTCTGTCGGAGCGATGTCGTCAAACTGGGTTAGAGGAATGGAGGTGTTTATGACTCCGGATGATGTAGTGACTACCGCAGTTGTTGTGTCCGCCATTATCTTCTTTTGAGTGGTTAGTTTCGTAGGTTACAAAGAGGAAGTTGTTTTGCTCTTCCCCACAGATGGCGCCAAATTGTGAGAGCAGAATCTCACAACCTCAATCCTTGGCTCTTTCAGGTCATAGAACTTAGGAGAATTTGAAATGAGAGAAAAGTTGTATTACTATTTTTTGCCAAGAATTCGATTATCTTACATTATAGTCGATATTCTAAACTTATGCACGCTCTCAAAGAATGTAACCGCTTACTCCTAAATATACGCATTTAATTCAGACTTTAATTTTACAATATAGGAATTTATTATCGAGCTTGATCCTGGGGTTTTGGATTAATGTGTTTGATTTGCTAGCTGCGAGCTCCTTCTCCCAACGACCTTTCCCTTTTCTGCGTACTCGGCTCCTTCACAGCTCGCGGGCTTGCTCTACGAGGCCTTTCAATGAGCTGGACTTGATTCTAGGCCTACTTAATCAGTCTGGACTTTGAGTGTGGAATTTGGGCCCAACAATTATGCATGTGCGGGGTGCTGTCCTTAATTTGCACTCGTTGATATAGCAAGTTCGGGACATCACTTGGTCGCCTCTCAGAGTGAAGACTCCGGATGGTGTTGGAAATTTTAAGCATTGGTGATAAGTCGAGACGACGGCCTTCATCATGTATATCCACGACGTTCCAAGTATGACGTTGTATATGGCTGGTTTATCCAGGACTAGGAACATGACCATCTGCATGACCCCACCAATGTAAACGGGAATTTTTACCGTTCCTGCGGTCATGGTCTGCTCGCTTGAAAGTCCTGTTAGTGGTTCGATATTCGGTTTGATCTGAGCGTCCGGGAAGTCCATGTTTCTAAGCGTTTCTCTGAATATTACGTTAACCGAATTTTCGGTATCAACGAGGATTCGTCCGACGGCGACATCTCCAATAAGTATTTCGACGACTAGTGGGTTGTTATGCGGCATGTGCAGCCCTTCAGTGTCGGCTTCAGAAAAAGTGATCGGCACTCCGCTCGTTGTAGCTTGGTTTTCGCGTTGTGCGCCTAGCGCCTCTCTACTGTACTCTTTAATTGTTCGGACAGAATAGTTGCAAGATTCCAATGCTCCCATGATCATGTTGACGCGTTTCTGAACTTGGGGTGTGTGTTGGTTTTCCATTTGTTCCTCCCGATCCCGTTTCTGTTGACCTATGTCGGCATCATCTTTTGCTTGTTCGGGATCTTTGTTCGGTTTGCCGTTGTCTTCCGTTGTCATTGCAGCGGGGTCTGTTCATGGGTCGGAACCCCCCTTCTACCGGGACCTCCCCTTTCTTGTATTTCATCAGCAAGAACTCCTGGAGATGCCGGCAGTCTTCGGTGGAATGGCCCTCACGATTATGAAAGTGATAGAATGGACCGGACTCGTTGTCGGACTCTTTTGAGTCGTCTAATCTGACCCATGTGTTCCAGTGTTGTTGTGTTTGGACGGCATTGACCGGTTGTTTCGGAGGGGCGTACTGCTTTTCCTTGACGAGGAGTTGCTTTGGAGGAGCGTACTGCTTATCCTTTGCGGCTTCCTCCTCTTGCTCGAGGATGTAGATGTGACTTATGCAGGATATCTTCCATGGATTTCGGCAAGTTTTGTTTTATTTCTTTGTGAAAGTCGGACCGATACCAGGTTGCTTTGTAAAGGGCCTCTATCGCGGATTCGTCGTCGATCGTGCAATGAGATACCACCTCTTTGAAGCGGTTCATGAAATTGCGTAGAGGTTCGTCGCTTTTCTGCTCGAGTGCCCAGAGGTCGGCATTTCTCGTTTTATGTTTCATGAACATGGTAAAGCGTTTGAGGAATTTTGTTGTAAGCTCGTTGTAGTTGTTGATCGAGTTCGCATCGAGTTGTGAGAACCAGTCGAGTTTGGTTCCGCAAAGATTTTCCACGAACAGCTGGCACATGGCCGCGTCTTTTTCTTCCTTGTTAAAGAAGCCAAAACGGTTCATTGTGATTACGAATGAGGTCAGAAAGTGACGTGGGTCGGTGTGTATGTCGTATGCGGTAATCTTGACTCTGTCCAGGCGCGGACTGGAGTATTGATGACCCGATCTGTGAATGGTGTCTTCTATGTTTCCTGGATAACTCGATCGATCTCTGGTGCTGAGCTCGTGGCCTGATGGACTTTGGATCGGATGTCTTGAAGCTGAGCTCGGACGTCCTCGAACTCTAGGCCTATGGATGCTTGATCGGTGATGCGGGTTCCCGGACTGGCCGTGGACCTTCTCGTTGGTAGGTCTGCCGTGTTTGGATTTTGGGTACCGTTCATCTCGGGTAAGAGGTTTCGACAAAGATCATTTTCAGGGGTGATCGGGTTCTGGCTGAATATTCCGATATGGTTTCTGAGTTCGGCTTGTGAAGCCAGCAGAGATTTCCGCGAACTAAACCGCCATTGCCTCCATGAGTGTGGTTGGATTGATCAACGTTGGAGCTGTTGGCGTGACCTCTGGAGGGTTCGGAGGATTGTCATCTTCTGTAGGTAAGTTCGGGGGGTTTCCTCCGGTAGTTAATAGGTCGTTATCTTTCGGGATGGTCCCGTCGTTTGTCTGATCGACACCGTCGATGATGGCTGCTGCAGTGTCTAATGGGTTTGTCATTGCCGAACTCAATCAATTGAGATCTGAAAGTTCTGTTTTATTTTTTTCCCCACAGTCGGCGCCAATTGTTGATTCGTAAATCACACAAGGAGTTTAAACAGAGAACTTTGATCGGAAACTCGTTTTATTGATTGAATTCGGTATTACAACAGAGTTTTTATGAAAAAGAACTAAGGAGACTAAAGAACTTGAGATCGGTGCTTGATGAAGCTCTCTCTCTATTCTTCTGTCTCTCAGATGTTTTTGGATGATTTCTCTGATCTTGCCTCCTCCTTATTTATAAGATTTCGAGTCGGTTGTTTAAGAGAATATTTCATTTTTCAAGTTCGATCAGGAAAGGAAATATTTTGCCTCCGAGATAAGAAAATCTTCCGTATATCTCGGAGGTCGGTCTTCCGTATTTCTCGGGGGTCGGTTTCCGTCTTGTTATATCGGATCGGGCCCTTGTTGGGCCACTAATTTCGGTAACCAAAATGAACGGGCTCATTTTGGGCTTCAAAGTTAGGCTTGGCGAATCTAGGTCCATCTTCCTCTTATCCGAACTTTCGTAAATCGGTACTGAACGAACTGATCTCGGTTAGAACCGAGTTAAACCGGGGAGTGGTAAATCCCCCTCTAACAATGGGTAATTCCAACCATTTGACATCACTATGAGGATATTGAGTTGGAACTGTCAGTGGGTGGGGAATACCTATACAATTCGACATCTAAGGGAAATATGTGGTAAGTAGTTCTTAGAGATTATATTCCTCTATGAAACCAAAAATAGGAGATAGTATTTAGAGAATGTAGTTGGTCACCTTGGTTACTATGACCTTCACATAGTAGAGCCAACATGGCTGAGTGGGGAGCTAGCTTTGATGTGGAAGGAGTCAGTTACAGTTACAGTTTTGCATTCTGAGAAGCGGATGATAGACGTATCAGTTAAGTGGGAAGGGAAGGAGTTCTTTCTTACATGTGTGTATGGAGACCCTGCCAAGAAGCTCAGAGGAAGAGTGTGGGAAAGAATAACTAGAATAGGCCTCACAAGACATGGCCCATGGATGCTAACTAGGGATTTCAACTTGGTGGTGGATCCATCTGAAAAGTTGGGGGGAACGAAAAGAACTGAAATAAGCAATAAATAATTCAAACAGATGTTAAATGCTTGCAGACTATGGGAAATCAGACACACAGGGAACCAGTTATCTTGGTTTGGCATGAGAAATGAAAAACTTGTTCAATGCAGGTTGGATCGGACAGAAGCTAATCAAGAGTAGGCAGAGAACTTCTCTCAAGCCAGGCCATTTATATCCGAAGAGTAAGTTTCGATCACATCCCTTTGATCACGTGCTTGCTGGAAGATCACTAGAAAAAGAGAGTTGGGTTTAAGTATGACCACCGTTGGATAAAGAAGGACGATTTCAAAGAAGCAGTAACCACCAGTTGGTGCAGCCAAGAACCATGATATCAGAAACCTGCGATGGAAAAAATCTCAAGAAGTAGAAAGGCCATCTCGGCTTGGAAGCGCAACTCAAAGCCGAATTCTTCTCTGAGGATTCAAGAGTTACATCACCAAATTGACATGCATACCAAACAAAATCCTCCCAACCAGAATGAGCTGATGAGATTACGAAAATAGCTGCAAGAGGAATATCATAATGAAGAATCTTTTTGGAGACTGAAAAGCAGAGTGCAGTGATTAACGAAAGGAGATAGAAACACCAGATTTTACCACGCAGTCACCAAGGAGAAAGAGTGGTTTGCTGAGGCTGACTTAGGAGGAGTGGCAGAGGCGTACTTCAAGAAACTTTTCACTTCTGAGAACATTGGGTACCAGTTGAGAGAGATGGAGCTTTCGCAGAACATCAACCGGTTATTACCCATGAACAAAATGAGAGCTTACTGAAACCAGTCACAAGAGAGTAAGTGAGAAAAGCAGTCTTTGTCATGAATCCTAGTAAATGTCCAGGCCCTGATGGCATGAATGGATACTTCTTCCAACAGTTCTGGGATCACATTGGAGGAAGAATAACTCAAATGGTCCAAGAATTTTTAGGACGGGGAATATGGAAGAGGGCATGAATATGACAAACATTTGTCTCATTCCTAAGGTCAAAGCCATCAGATTGACAGAATATCGCCCAATCAGCTTGTTTAATGTGGTGTACAGGATAATAACAAAGGTAATGACCCAAACACTCAAGAAACTCCTGCCTTACGCCATTTCTGATACACAAGCTGCTTTTGTGGAAGTGTGCCTCATCTTAGACAACATTCTGGTTGCACATGAGCTCCTACACGCTTTGAAGTCAAACAATAAAAGGTTCAGAGGAGTTTATTGTAATCAAAACGGATGTTTCAAAAGCCTATGATAGACTTGAGTGGGAATTTCTGGAAAAGGCAATGAGAATATTGGGATTTGCAGAGCACTGGGTGTCTTTAATTATGAGTTGTGTTACAACAGTGTCCTACCAGGTTCTCATAAACGGAAATCCTTATGGGGAAATCATCCCTACAAGAGGGCTTAGACAAGGTGACCCGCTCTTGCCCTATCTTTTTGTTATATGCACTGAGATGCTGGTGAGAATGATGAGATGTGCAGAGATAGATAAGAAAATTTCAGGTCTCAAAGTGGCATTTAAAGCACCTGCGGTTACACACCCTCTCTTACTGTTTCACATAAGATCTAGCATCCTCCGATGAAATTACGGTAACCCGAAACACTTTCAACCTCACCTCTAAATGCCTTTAATACCTAGCCTCGATTGTCTTGGTTTAATCTTTTTGATGAGAAGTTCATGTTTGCACTTAATGAATTTAGAGAGCTAGTTGACCTGATTTTTGGATTTTAAAAGTTTATATTTCGTATGACGGATAGAGTGGACTAGTAGTGTTACGAAAACTTCTTGTGAGAATTTTCTAGGCTAGGTTGCGTTTGATGTAGTTTGATGGTTATGGTTTAGAAGGACGGTCTCCGATATTTCTAGTTCCCTATGATTTTTGTTAGATCATTTCCAAGCTTAAGTTTTGTCTTGTTTGAGGACAAACAAGGTTTAAGTATGGGGGTGTGATAACACAGTATTTTTACCCGTTTTATCGTTTATTTTAGAGCACTTTAATAAGTGTTTCATTTGCTTTTACATGTTTTTATTGTAGTTTTCGCATATTTGTAGTTTCAAGACTCTTTTCAGGTTCCTTAGGCAAAACGACGCAAATTGAAGAAAACCAGATTTTAGACAATTTCGTACTGTCAGAAGTTAGACATCCAATGGAAAACCATAACCCCTTGTAGCTGTAACTGTAACCCTGCAACTGCATCTGAAGACCAATAGCTGCACCAACAACTACATCAGAAACCCTGTAGCTTCAACAGAAAACCTGCAACTCCTCGGTCCTTCTTGATGTTTGAAAAAATGCTTCAAATGAGATGCTTCGTTCTTCACCAGAATGAGTCTTACAACTCATTCAACTCAGATTCGTGTTGTTCACCAAGAGACATAGCTTGGCTTTCAGCATAAGACACTCAAGTCTCTACAACCTTCCTCAAAACCTGAGAAAACAAAATGATGCTCCACCAAGAAAGTGCCTTACAACATCTTCTTTTCTTCTGCACCATTTGTCAAGAGCTACTGCTTTGTTGCGTCTCTTGAGACATTTCTTGTCTCACCACAACCAGCTATACAAAGAGAAGAACGTGGGAACTCAAGGAAAATGAGCCTTACTGCTCTAACCTTCCAAATATCCAACTTTTTTTTTTACTTCTCTTCACTTTCCTTCTTTTTCTAGATCCTTTCTCTCACAGATCTGAATCTTCTTTCTCTCTTTCTGCTTTTGCTTCTTCTGGATCTGAGACTTTCCTTACTGAAATCTCAATCATCCTCAGAGCTTCACTCATGCCTAGAAACTCCAGCTAAGCCACGAGTTTCTCCTTCCATAAAACATAGCCTCCATGACAAACAAACTCTTCCACTTCAGTTCTTGTCAAAACATGATTCTTGGCTTGAGAGAACCACGAAACACATAACTTAGGCTCTGATACCAATCTGTTGAGGATCCAGAGGCTCAAAGGCGTCACCTTTACAGAGTTTAGACCCCAACAAACCAAGACATGTAGCAGTTGTTGACATACTACAGAGACTAGCACAGAAAGTTGAACAAAACAAAGTACAGAGAGATTGAGAGAAAGAGAGAAGGAAAAGGGAGCACACACAAGATTAACGAGTTCACGTCCAAAACTCGGGTCGCTACATCTCGCCGGGATTTCTTCCCGGAATCCACTAGATCACATAGTTTACAAAGAGATCCACAAACCCCCAAAAGCCCTCTTACAAAAGCTTCTCTCGGTTCTCACTCTTTACCTCTCTACATTTTGTTGTGTGCTCTCACCTTAGCTCAACTCTCTCATGTCTACCTCTAACTTTATATATATGAGGAGATACCGTTAAAACCTAGTGCAATCACCAAACGCCAAGGAGCCTCCTTTAAACACGTTTGAGCCTTGGCCAAACAAGCCTTAGACACAAGAGACAAAATGTCACTCTCATGTCTCAATAATTGTGCCACATCTAGCTGTTGCTTCTTTGTGGTCCCCCATGGCTTAACTTTCAATCTTCATTAACCATGGGTCAGTTCTTCAAGCTTGCTCATCAAGTTCACAATCTTCACATTAGGAATCTAGGATCGTAGATTTGGTGTTTTTTTCGGAAGTTTGCAAAATGACGTCGTTCGAAATGACGACAAAAGTAAAAACTGGTTACTGTTTTTTAAACAAAAGTTAAAGTTGGCTAAACTTATACCTAAATTTGCATGGTCAACATTAGTTAGAGTCTTGTTTGTTTTGGCACATTAGTTATGGTTTGCTGATGTGTGTTTACCATATATAATGATATGTGATAAAATAAATGTAGTTTTTAACGTTAATATGAAACATAATCATAAATGGCTAACAAATAAATAATGAAAACCTTTGACTAAAATCATCACCCAACCAAAAAAAACTATAAACCCGAATATCTATTATGGAAAACTCATTACATATTATTCATTACATAATATGGAAGCTTTAGTAAACTCATTAAATATGTATACATGTATATATCTATATAAATGCACACGCATAAAACAAACACAATACATTCTCAACAAGCATTAGAATATTTCAAAAAAGAAAGGTAAATTAGATTATAAATATGTTGAATTTCGTAGGAAAACTTGGATTTTTTTCTATTGAAGATGAGTAGAGATGTTCCTCTCATACCAAATTTTTAGTTTTGTTTTAACAATGATTTTTAATTTCATTTTTAATAAGTTTTGTTTTGTCATCAGATCTAAGGATTCCAAGAAAAAGTTGTTCTATCCTCTAGAAAAAAAAAATGGCAGCCAAAATGTCTCCATCTGTTTTATTACCTTTGTTGATGGTGTTTGCTTTCATCACCATGCCCATGATATCAGGTAACACGTTTGTTTGTTCAATGCTAAATTTTCTTAAACATGATTCATAAAATATCTTTAAATAAAATTAGAGGTTCTTTGTCCAGGTGAGTCAAAATCACTCGACAAAAAAGTGTTGATATTTGCATTTTACATATTAATTTTTTCCTATAAATAAATTGGCATTATTTATACCTAAATTTGCTGTTTTTGAACAAAATAGGACAAGCACCCGGATGTACTAAGGGATGTACAAGCACACCAGAATGCATTAAAATATGTAAATCCAAGGGGCATCCCGGAGGGAGTTGTGTACCATACGTAAGTCACTATATTCTTGACGATTATTGTTGCTGCGATATGAAAAATAATCGCAGTCCCATAATTACTAATTAATCTCTTATATTTTATATGTACTCTCAATTATAAAAAATGAATAAACATATATTTAAATATGAAGATTGATATTATCTCATCTAAGCCCTACTCTGGTCTAATTGTTAAAAATAAAAACAATGTACGCAATAAAAACAACGAGTATCAAAATTAAACTTTAACAAATAGACATCCCAAAATGTAAGAGTTTCCAAGAAGCACACCGTCACACCACTTAACTCTTTTTTAGGCACGATCCGAACGTCCAATTAACGTCTAGGGATATTTTAAACAAGAGGTTTGGATAAACCAAGTCCATTGTCTACTATAACTTGAATAATAACATACATCAGCACTATAAATAAATAATTATTATTAAATTTTGAATAATATTTGTAATAATGAGAGTATTGAATAAGTTGTGTAATAATGAGAATGTTGAATAAGTTGTAAAATATTTTATATAAGTATATTTGGCTTGATGATGGAAAATGCGGCTCCCCTATCAAAGTAGGCTATTACCGGTATGGGCTTATCATATTTGGTAGAAAAGATATATATCTTGGCATTTGAAGATGGTTGGGATAGATATGACAATTCTACTTCTTTTGAGGAAATATGTATATCTTGGCATGCGTCAAGTGTATAAAGGTCAAAGGTAGTTGTTATCTTCTTCTTCCTGTATAATTAATTAACTTCTTTTGTCTACGTGGATGGTCTAGAAAGAACCAAAACTCTCATTTTTATACAAGAGATTAGTTTATTTTATGAGATTTCTCCCCATATTTTCGGAAAAACATGGGGAGAAATTCTCTTTTCGGATAACTACTTCGTTGGCAAGATTCTCTTTTCGGAAAAATCCTAATCACTGCAGAACATAAAGGGTAGTCAAATCCTTAATTCATTATTCTATGAGATTTCTCCCCATATTTTTCCAACTTTTGTTAAAACATTCTTTCGGGTTTTGTCCCTTTTTTTTGGATTTTTGTTCTTCAAGCCAATGGCCGATGGATTGCTATTGATATTCCTCCTTAATTCATATTTGTTCGTCTCAGGTACATCTGTTTCCATTTTTCGGCCGGAGAAGTCTTTCTGGTTGAATGAATTTTAAATTTAATGGTTGCTTGTTTTGTACTTAAACTACAGGATTCACTTCGAGAAACTTTACTATAGAGAACAAATGCAATTACAGAATGGCTCTGAGCAGTTAGAAGATGCCTTTGACTGATACAGCTAACTTAGTTGACTGATTATTTATTAGCTTGGAGCTTGTTAGGTCGATGTCAAGGTGGCTTTTCGAAATATCCTCAAACTACGGATGGACTAAATTTCGTTATTGGGCCTACTTCTTTTTTGGCTTAACTTTAGATAGATTTTTAGATTGAATTGATGGACTTG
>PKML01043630.1:24422-54857 GCA_002933935.1 Eutrema yunnanense
AAAAAAAAAAAATGGCAGCCAAAATGTCTCCATCTGTTTTATTACCTTTGTTGATGGTGTTTGCTTTCATCACCATGCCCATGATATCAGGTAACACGTTTGTTTGTTCAATGCTAAATTTTCTTAAACATGATTCATAAAATATCTTTAAATAAAATTAGACGTTCTTTGTCCAGGTGAGTCAAAATCACTCGACAAAAAGTGTTGATATTTGCATTTTACATATTAATTTTTTCCTATAAATAAATTGGCATTATTTATACCTAAATTTGCTGATGAATTTGTTTTTGAACAAAATAGGACAAGCACCCGGATGTACTAAGGGATGTACAAGCACACCAGAATGCATTAAAATATGTAAATCCAAGGGGCATCCCGGAGGGAGTTGTGTACCATACGTAAGTCACTATATTCTTGACGATTATTGTTGCTGCGATATGAAAAATAATCGCAGTCCCATAATTACTAATTAATCTCTTATATTTTATATGTACTCTCAATTATAAAAAATGAATAAACATATATTTAAATATGAAGATTGATATTATCTCATCTAAGCCCTACTCTGGTCTAATTGTTAAAAATAAAAACAATGTACGCAATAAAAACAACGAGTATCAAAATTAAACTTTAACAAATAGACATCCCAAAATGTAAGAGTTTCCAAGAAGCACACCGTCACACCACTTAACTCTTTTTTAGGCACGATCCGAACGTCCAATTAACGTCTAGGGATATTTTAAACAAGAGGTTTGGATAAACCAAGTCCATTGTCTACTATAACTTGAATAATAACATATATACATCACCACTATAAATAAATAATAATTATTAAATTTTGAATAATATTTGTAATAATGAGAGTGTTGAATAAGTTGTGTAATAATGAGAATGTTGAATACGTTGTAAAATATTTTATGGAAGTATATCTGGCTTGATGATGGAAAATGCGGCTCCCGTATCAAACTAGGCTATCACCGGTATGGGCTTATCATATTTGGTAGGAAAGATGTATATTTTGGCATTTGGAGATGGTTGGAATAGATATGACAATTGTACTTCTTTTGACTCTTCTACTCTGCATGCGTCAAATGTATAAAGGTCAAAGAGCATGAACTGGTCGTTGTTATCTTCTTCTTCCTGTATAATTAACTAACTTCTTTTGTCTACGTGGATGGTCTAGAAAGAACCAAAACTCTCATTTTTATACAAGAGATAAGTTGCATACAAAAACAGATAACTACTTAGATATTTTTCTAGCTAGAAGGAAATTTCCAATTTACTTCGTTGGCAAGATTCTCTTTTCGGAAAAATCCTAATCACTGCAGAACATAAAGGGTAGTCAAATCCTTAATTCATTATTCTATGAGATTTCTCCCCATATTTTTCCAACTTTTGTTAAAACATTCTTTCGGGTTTTGTCCCTTTTTTATTGGATTTTTGTTCTTCAAGCCAATGGCCGATGGATTGCTATTGATATTCCTCCTTAATTCATATTTGTTCGTCTCAGGTACATCTGTTTCCATTTTTCGGCCGGAGAAGTCTTTCTGGTAGAATGAATTTTAAATTTAATTGTTTTTTTTTTGTTAAAGGGTTTTCATTAATTAAAATATGAAACGATTACAAAATAGTAAAATAGCTTTTATTACTAGAGCCGTAATAGATAACACCGAATCTTCCGTTTCGGTTGCCTTCAGAAACCTTAAGAGAGATACAATCAGCCACGCCGACCCCGATTTCCCCGACCTCGCCCCCTACTCCCTCTAGCTGAGGTAGATGCTTCCATCTCCCTAGCTTTAGTTGTCGGTTTCACCGGTATATCACGAAGGAACCTCTGGCCGGTGGGTGTCTGAAGTTCCAACATATCATACTCAACATCTGAATCAAATGAATCCTTTTCACATCCGATAATCCCAACGGGGTGAACCGGCTGTTTGCAGGGACATTCAAAACCGGAGTATCGATAACCAATGTCATACTCTCCTGGGGAACCTCACTCTCAACTGCGGGAGCACTATCCCTATCTTTTTGGAATATTGGAGAAACAACTTGCGTTTCCATTAAGGCAACGGTAGAGATATTAACTTCTATAGTAGTAGTTGGGTCTGTGTTTGAGATGGTGACAGCTTCCACATGTGAGGCTTCAACTATAGCAACTTGTTCTCCGCGGCTTGGGCCAGATTCATGGGTATTTTCTGTGGTCGACAAACTCGCAACGACTTGAGTGTCGACTATAGGAGAAACAACTTCATTTACATGGCCTTGAGTAGTAGGCAGTTTAAGCAGACATCTTGAAGCCTTATGTCCCAGTTGCCCACAACTACCACACTTGGTAGGGATCCAAGCATACTCGACCTCAACCATCGAGATGCTCCCTTGTTTATCATCCACAGCAATCCTAGGAGGAAAAGCCTTACTCAACTCCACTTCTACCAATATCTTGGCCTCACCCATGAGCGTTGGGTCAAGTCTTGGCTTATGTGTAGCCATAGGAGCGCCTAGACCAGATGCGATGTGGCTTATTCCAGGGATTGAATAGCACATATAAGGTATGTTTTTCAATGTTAACCAGACCGGCACCGTTGAAATATCCGGAAGAGCTAAAGTTGTAGTTGGGGACCACGGAGCAACAAACATCAAGCATTCATCAATATGCCATAATCCCCTTTGCAGAACCCACATTCTTGTGGAAGAATCCGGAATATGAAAAAGGTATTTTGAGTTACCTAGGCTGCGCACAAATATTTTGCATTTCCTGCCCCAGATTTTGTTGACAACAGCATGTATCAAACCTGCGGGTGGGGGACTACACCTATAGAATTGTCCTAAGACATATTCTTTCTGGTTTTCAATCCCCTGCCTCAGAACATGTGAAGGAATCGAAACCTTGGGAGTTCCGTCCTCCATGTATTCCGGAGTAGTTGCCCTATACAGATTCCTTGCGGATGGGTCCATTCTGGCAGCCCAAGGGAATCGGAGAGCTTCCTCCTTATCTAATACATGACGAGATTCATCAAATAATGGAGCATGACCAGAGCTTGTGAAATCGCCAGGTCTGCGTTGGTTTACTGCATTGGTTTGCTGCGTTGGGAGTCGAGGTTCAATTGTTGCTTTTCTGCGTTGAGTAGATCCACGTGACGTCTTAAGAGAAGGCCAAAGAACAGAATTGGCGAGATCGTCTCCTTGAGTCGCGGGTGAAAGTCGTAACGGCACTGACCAAGCTCCTTTGAGTGTAGTTGGGGATACATAGACTTCTTTCTCTTTCGAGTCAGATGGTAGAGTATCTGTTACTGGATTTGCAAGGTTCACCGGAGAAGGAGCAGGAGATGTATCGTTAATGGGATTCGTCGGGACTTTAAGAATCGCTGGAGAGAGAGCCGACGCCGGAGTGGCTCCAACGGGGAAGGAAGCTTCTGGGAACATGACGGAGGAAGGGAGGTCTCGAATTGGAGAGATTAGCAGGCGATTAAGATCCATGAGAGAGGGGATGGAGTTGATGAAGAAAAGGGGCTCGCCGGAGGAGGTAGATGGAGAAGAACCGTCGCCGGATTAAGGCTGAGGTTAGGTCGTTGGATTGCTTGAGATAAGCTAGATCTGATTGTGGAAGTCGTGACGGAAGACGCGCCGTTGCTGGAGCCGGCGGAACCTCGTCAAGGCGAAGCCACCGCAGGAAAGAGAAAAAGAATTGAAGTTTTCTTTTTTTTTTGTCGGGGATTAGGTGAGAGAAAAGAAAGTCCAATTTAAATTTAATTGTTGCTTGTTTTGTACTTAAACTACATGATTCACTTCGAGAAACTTTATTATAGAGAACAAATGCAATTACAGAACGACTCTGAGCAGTTAGAAGATGCCTTTGACTGATACAGCTAACTTAGTTGACTGATTATTTATTAGCTTGGAGCTTGTTAGACCATCCACATTGAAGACATCAATTTGATGTCTTCCGCTTTTTTTTTTTTTTTTTTTAAATTGTTTTTTTATTGTCGCGACGTTTTAAACAAAAAAAAAATTTGTTTTTTATTGTCGCGACGAATCACGTCGCGACACGTCATCACCTTTTGCCAAGACATTGTGTCTTGCGGAAGACACAGGTCCTCCGCTGTGGATGGTCTTAGGTCGATGTCAAGGTAGCTTTTCGAAATATCCTCAAACTACGGATGGACTAAAATTCGTTATTGGACCTACTTCTTTTTTGGCTTAAGTTTAGATAGATTTTTAGATTGAATTGATGGACTTGTTAATAGACTTAGTGGGCCGGATTTCATGTCTGAAATCCAGCTCCAAGATAATTTATAAGCCTTTTTAATGTTTTTTTGAAGATGTAAAAAATGATATTTTTCAAAATGAACAACAAACAGTGATATTTTTGGTATCATAAAAATGGCATTTTTGAAATTTCTCATTTAATAAAATATATTCAAAATTCAGCTTTCAATTGTAATAAATTCTGTTGACGAATATTAATTTTGTTTTAAAGTTATAAAATACGTTTGACACTAAATTTATAAACAAAAGAATTGTCGCATAATATTAATTTGATAATTTTGATGCCAAAATTTGATTGAAGTTTAGTCCAAAATAAATCATTCTCCCATTTGATACTAAAATATATTCAATGACTTTTGCGCCAAAAAATTATTGATTGTATAATTTTTAGACCAAAATGATATTACCAATATATAAAAATACATATGATTTGCTGATGTGTGTTTTACCATATACAACGATATGTGATAAAGGTATTTTTTTTTATCGTTAATATGAAACACAATCATAAATAGCAAACAAATAAATAATGAAACCCTTTGACTAAAATCATCATCCAACCAAATAAAACTATAAAACCGAATATCTATTATGGAAAACTCATTACATAATATGGAAGCTTTATTAAACTCATTAAATATGTATAGATGTATATCTATATAAATGCACACGCATAAATCAAACACAATCCATTTACAAAAAGTATTAGAATATTTCAAAGAATAAAGGTACATTAGATAATAAATATGTTAAAATTTCGTAGGAAATCTTGGATTTTTTCTATTGAAGATGAGTAGAGATGTTCCTCTCATACCAAATTTTTATTTTGTTTTAACAATGATTTTTAAATTCATTTTTTATAGGTTTTGTTTTGTCGTCAGATCTAAGGTTTGCAAGAAAAAGTTGTTGTATCCTCTAGAAAAATAAATAATGGCAGCCAAAATGTCTCCATCTGTTTTATTACCTTGGTTGATTGTGTTTGCTCTCATCACCATGCCCATGATATCAGGTAACACATTTGTTTGTTCAATGCTAAATTTTCTTAAAGATTATTCTAAAATTATCTTAAAAAATTCGAGGTTCTTTGTCCAGTTGAGTCAAAAATAAAATCACTCAACAAAAAACGTGTTGATATTTGCATTTTACACATTATAAATATTTGTTTTTCTATAAATAAATTGGCATTATTTATACCTAAATTTTGCTGATGAATTTGTTTTTGAACAAATTAGGACAAGAAAACAATGTACTAAGGGATGTATGATATATCATGGTTTTTACCCTGTTTAGACCATGATATAGATCCTTTTTATAGAGTCTTTCTAATGTTTTGTAGTATTTTAGAGTCTTTTACAGGTTATAGCACATTTGGAGCTTAATTGGAGATATTGGAGCTTTCTGGAACATTCTGGAGCGAAGCAGAGATCCGTGTAGCTGAGACGTCAAAATCACCTGAGTATCGATCGATACTGCCTAGTATCGATCGATACCCGTCGGGGAAACAGAAGGATCGCGACTTAATGAAGAGTTGAAGAATTGCAGAATTGACCCAAAAGACTTTGATATTTACAAGAAGGCCCAAAACGTGTTTTAGGTTATAAATAGGATTTTACAGCCATCTGTTTAGGCTATGCTTTTTATACTTTGGTTTGAGACAAATCTGAATCTTCCTTCGTCCGAGATCAGATCTCAAGAACTTTTGTTATTATTCTATTGATGATTTATTCAAGCATGTCTATTGATTCAATTGCCATGCCTGAGTAGATCCACCTTAGGTTTAGGATTTTCTCATAAGGGATTTCTTTGAATGCTAGGTTAATTATCTGTTTAGGATTCACCATCTGAATTAGTTCTTCGCCTTAAGTTGTTCTCAAAGCTAATTCTAGGTTGACGAATCTGGAACTTAGATCTTAGGATAATTGATTAGGCATGAGAGTGCGATTAATTACCTGATAGAACCTAGGTGAGCAAATTGATTATTCGCAAAGAGATTTGGTTTAATTGATTTGTGAACATATCAAACCTGATATTAAAGCTGATTTAAAATTTAGGATTCGCAAAGAGATTTGGAATTCCTAGGATTTAGATTTAGATAGTTTTCGCAACGAGAGTTGGTTAATTATATCTTAGTGATTTGAGTTCAAGAACCGTGCGTAATCTGAATCCTGTTAGTTAATTAGACTGCATTCATTGATTTCTTGAGAAATACCCTGGGCCTATATTCTCTCCATCGTTTTACAACTCTTTTAATTTACATATTTGCTTTCAATTACATCTCTTGATTTAGCTTATTTCGGATCTATATAATCTATTGTGCGTTTCTCTGAGTCTTCTGTGGTTCGACCCCTAGCTATACTATAACAACTACTTTAGTACTTTAGGGTATTAAATTGAGCATATCAATTTTGGCGTCGTTGTCGGGGATTCAATTCGCCGTTAGATTTTAGCTAAGAAATTCGTCTAAATCGCCTAGTATCGATCGATACCTGACGTCAATTTTAGTAACTTACGTTCTTTGTTTCTGTTTTCAGGTGCATGCCTAATCGAGAAACCAGGAGCAACAAGAACGCTGAGCTAGTTGATCTATCACTGGAACAACTAGCACTTGTGGAACGCACAAACAAGAAAGCAAAGCAATCAGCTAGGATGAACAACAATCAGTTGATTCGTGATGCAGCTGGTGCTTATAGAGACCAAGAGGGTCGGTTGTGCAATGAGCAAGGGCAACGTCTGAATGGGGAGGGGATCGTCATACACCCTGCTCCTGTTGTCGCTGAGAATGCCGCTGGGAACGCAGGGAATGTTGTGGTTAATCGTGGAAGAACGATTGGTGAGTACAAAAGGCCAAAGCAGTTTTTCGCCAATCGGTCAACGATTCGTCCTCCTGCGTATGAGAGGAATGACTTTGAGCTGAAACCTGCTTACTACACTCTAGTAGGACAACATCTCTTTCATGGTCTTCCTCATGAACATCCAATGGACCATGTAGAGAAGTTCGAGGACTTGGTCACTAGCATCAAGAGCAATGGAGTGTCCTACGACTACCTCTTCTGCAAGCTCTTCCCCTACTCTCTAGGTGGAGAAGCGACCTACTGACTGAGGCAGCTACCTGCTGGATCGCTGACTAATTGGGAGGACACTAAGAGAGCCTTCCCGATTAACTTCTATGACGATGCACGATCTGAAGATCTGAGGAATAAGATCTCCACTTTTTCTCAAGGACCTACTGAGGCGTTCAAGGCTGATTGGACAAGATTCAGATCGTACCAGAGAGATTGTCCACATCATGGATACTCTGATGTGCAGTTGCTGGGTATCTTCTTCAGAGGAGTAGATTAAAGATATCAAATGGGTCTGGACGCTTCCAGCAATGGTAATTTCAACACCAGATATCCTGAGGATGCTTATGTGTTGATTGAGAACTTTGCCTCTAGTAGTAGCACCAAGAGCGCAGATTTCGAGCGCAAGAGGCTGGCTGGTAATCAGGATGGGTCGCAGATCGCTGAAGTTAAAGCTCAGCTGGATTCTATGCACAGTCTTCTGCTGGAAAAGACAGCAAAGGCCGTCCACTTTGCTGCTGAGAATGAAGTAGAAGATTGTAACTACGTTGGTGGTTCTGGTTTTCAAGGTCAGCGATCTGGGTACAACACCAATCGAAACTTCACCAACTATGGTCAGCAAGGAGGGTACCAATCCCCACCACCCAAGGCTCCTGACAACAAGATTGAGGCCATGTTTGAAACACTCGTTCAAGGACATCAGCAGATCACAGTGAACTTCAATGGTAAGATGGACGCCATGTACACTGATTTGAGTGGAAGGATCTAGGCTCTAAATACAAGCCACGGGATGCTGGAGACGCAAGTATCTCAGACTGCAGCAAATTCCAAGGGAAAGACGGTTCATTCACACAATGCACACGTCAATGCAATCTCCTCATGTGCAGAAAATCTCGAAGATGTTCCTGAAATGGCACAAGCATCGATTGATACTCCCCAGTATCGATCGATACCAGCCCAGACGTCTGCTCGAATGGATCCAAAAACCCGTGTATCGATCGATACCCCATTGGTATCGGTCGATACCGAGGTGATTTCTGAGGAGGCACATGAGATTTCGACCAAGGAGCCTCAAGTAGTAGCAGCAAGATTCAATATCGCCCAATTTTGGGAAGACTATGAAACGAAGTGTCAGGCAGCGAGAGCTAAGGAACGAGCTGAGAAAAGAGCTCGCAACCCCAAGAAGGAGAATCCTGTTCCTAAACATCTCAGAGATCCCATCTCTCCAAAGCAGCTGCGTGGCTTTGAGAAGATGGTAAGAAGGATCTCCCCTGATTCAACCTTTGAAGAAGCTCTAGAGTGCCGTCCTCTGCTAAGTCACTTCAAAGATTGCAGAGAAACTGAGGAAGAGATTAAGGCACTCTTCATTAAGGCTAGAGGTCCACCTCCACTAAGACAGCTGACCCAAAGAGAAGATCCAGGGAAATTCGCGGTTCCATGCTCTATATCTGGAGTTGATTTCAAAGAGTCTCTTGTTGACTCAGGGGCTAGTGTCAATGTCATCTCAAGGGCAATTGCAGAGCAGTTGGGGGCTGATATTCGATCACCAGAGGCATCTATCACATTCGCGAACAACTCCACCTCGCTTCCACACGGTACTATCCGTGGTTTGCTGGTCAAAGTAGGAGAATGTCTGGTTCATACTAATTTTCAAGTTGTAGAGATGGGTGCGATATCTCGTATGCCTATCCTTTTGGGACGACCGTTCATGGCTACTGCAGGCGCGATAATAGACACACGTAATAAGAAAATCTCTTTCTCTTACATTGACAGAGGGGTCTATTATGGTGTCATTCCCCCTAGGAATGCTCCCACACGTGTATCTAGCATTGAGGTTGCTACAGAAATGTCGGTGGCAGTTGATCTTTTGGAAGAACCTCCTGATGAGCCTGCTGCCACAGACGTTCCAGCTGAACCGCCCAGCATCCCCAAAGAAGTTGCCAAGAAGACTAAGGAAACAAAGAAGAAGGTCGAGAGCAACAAAGTCGAGAATCCCCATGTCACTTTAATACCTCAGAAGTGCGATGGAGATTCGATTGAGTACAAGCTAAAGTGCAAAGGAGCCTCCAAACAATTCTCCAAGGCTAGAGTCCTTCTTACTTCTGAGCTGAAAGAGAAGGGAAAAGAGTTTGTGGACAGCATGCTGAAGAGAACGCTGAAGATAGCAATGTCAAGTTGTGGAGCCTGTTTTGGTGCAAGCTCTCACTCTTATCCAGCCTAAAGGGCGTTACAGTCAAGCTATTGACGTTAAACGAGCGCTTGGTGGGAGGCAACCCACTGGTGAGTCTGTCCTTGAGTCATTTTTGGTTTTTATTTTCGTCTGTTTTGAGTTTGTGTCAGGATAAACAATGAGCAAAATCCAAAATCGCATAGCATCGATCGATACCCCATTGGTATCGATCGACACCGATCGCGAAAATACGGTTCATCAAGTCGATTTAAGCCTGGTATCGATCGATACCCAGGTTGTGTGTCGATCGATACTTGACGATCCAGCAAGGTAACTTCTTGTTTCTCTTCGTTTATCGTCTTCTTTTGTTTTATTTCACTGACTCTAGGCTAGATAACACTGGGGACAGTGTTGTTCAAGTCTGGGGGAGGTGTCTGCTGACATTGTTTTCGTTTTTCTTAGAGTCATAAAATAAAATAAAAATTTGTTGTTTTATTGAGTCAAAACCTGTTGGAAATGATGATCCTGTGCTTGAACCTATTGATTTGATTTTGTTTTTGAGTGCACAGTGTTACAGGATCAGTTCTAGATCGACTAATGAAAAATCCAAAGACTGACCAGTTGACTAGAAAACATCCATGTCTCCAGCAGAGTTCTTCTGAAGCCTGAGCCAAATTTTTGCACTTCATCAATGTGGTTAGTGTTTTTAAGAGCTTGATTCATCATTCATATCTAATAAAGGAACCCATGTGTTTAGATTAATAGTATCTCTCTCCCCTGTTATAAGTTGATAGATAGGAGCATAAAAGATTGAAATGATTTTCTTCTGAGTAGAGGGCTAGGAAAATTTCCAGCGATCCCATTATTCTACTTAAGAGGGAATGATCACACAAATGTTTGGAAGCGAGGCTAGGATTTTCCTATGATGCCATTATTCGCCTACATCCTTTGATACATTGAGAGGGAAGAACCAGAGATTTGGTGGCAAACACCATCAATACTCGCGTCTCATACCTTGATGTGTATACGCTAAGCTGAAAATATAAAAAAAAAGAGAACATAATAAGAAATAAGTATGGGGGAGAGAAATTGATACAAAAAGTGTGAAAAAGGGTGGTTCCTTGTCATGATATTGTCTGGTAAAGAGTCTAGAAGGTTCTTGAATATTAGCTGCAGCGATGAAACTGGCGATGATGGTTTTATTTGAACAATGTTGTGGGATTTTGTGTGGAGTCTGGGAAAGCTGCGAATGTCTACGGAGAAGTACATGGTGGTTAGATCGAAAGCTGATTTGGTGACATTTGGGTGCTTGGGAAAAGGGTCTTTTCGATGGTTCATGAACAGGTGAGTCTCTACGTTTTCAGACCTCTTTCTCTGTTTAGTCTTTTCTTTGCTTGAGGGCGGCAAGCAAAGGCTAAGTCTGGGGGAGTTGATATATCATGGTTTTTACCCTGTTTAGACCATGATATAGGTCCTTTTTATAGAGTCTTTCTAGTGTTTTGTAGTATTTTAGAGTCTTATACAGGTTATAGCACATTTGGAGCTTAATTGGAGATATTGGAGCTTTCTGGAACATTCTGGAGCGAAACTGAGATCCGTGTAGCTGAGACGTCAAAATCACCTGAGTATCGATCGATACTGCCTAGTATCGATCGATACCCGTCAGAGAAACAGAAGGATCGCGACTTAATGAAGAGTTGAAGAATTGCAGAATTGACCCAGAAGACTTTGATATTTACAAGAAGGCCCAAAACGTGTTTTAGGTTATAAATAGGATTTTACAGCCATCTGTTTAGGCTATGCTTTTTATACTTTGGTTTGAGCCAAGTCTGAATCTCCCTTCGTCCGAGATCAGATCTCAAGAACTTTTGTTATTATTCTATTGATGATTTATTCAAGCATGTCTATTGATTCAATTGCCATGTCTGAGTAGATCCACCTTAGGTTTAGGGTTTTCTCATAAGGGATTTCTTTGAATGCTAGGTTAATTATCTGTTTAGGATTCACCATCTGAATTAGTTCTTCGCCTTAGGTTGTTCTCAAAGCTAATTCTAGGTTGACGAATCTGGAACTTAGATCTTAGGATAATTGATTAGGCACGAGAGTGCGATTAATTACCTGATAGAACCTAGGTGAGCAAATTGATTATTCGCAAAGAGATTTGGTTTAATTGATTTGTGAACATATCAAACCTGATATTAAACCTGATTTAGAATTTAGGATTCGCAAAGAGATTTGGAATTCATAGGATTTAGATTTAGATAGTTTTCGCAACGAGAGTTGGTTGATTATATCTTAGTGATTTGAGTTCAAGAACCGTGCGTAATCTGAATCCTGTTAGTTAATTAGACTGCATTCATTGATTTCCTGAGAAATATCCTGGGTTTATATTCTCTCCATCGTTTTACAACTCTTTTAATTTACGTATTTGCTTTCAATTACATCTCTTGATTTAGCTTATTTCGGATCTATATAATCTATTGTACGTTTCTCTGAGTCTTCTGTGGTTCGACCCCTAGCTATACTATAACAACTACTTTAGTACTTTAGGGTATTAAATTGAGCATATCAATGTACAAGCACACCAGAATGCAATAAAATATGTATATCTAAGGGGCATCCTGGAGGGGTTTGTCTACAAAACGTACATTACTTTTATGTTGAGGATTGTTGTTGCTTTGATTCTCCTATCTCCAGTCCCATAATTACTAATTAATCTCAATTATAAAAATGAATAAATATATATTTAAATATGAAGATTGATATTATCTCATCTAAGCCATACTCTGATCTAATCGTTTATAAAAATTTAATGTACGTAATAAAAACCATAAGATAGTATCCAAGAAGCACACCGTCACACCACTTAACTTTTTTTCTAGGCACGATCCCAACGTCCAATTAACGTCTAGTGATATTTTAAACAAGGGGATAAACCAAGTGCATTGTCTACTATAACTTGAATAATTAACTTCTTCTGTCTACGTGCATGTTCTAGAAAGAACCAAAACTCTCATTTTTATACAAGAGATAAGTTGCATACAAAAACAGATAACTACTTAGATGTTCTGGAACAATTGTGAACGAAACCTTAAGATGTAAAGGAGTTTTGGTTATTTCATCACAATTTTTTAATACCATGGAGATTTGAGACTGTAGGACCTTGACTTGATCCGTCGAACTTGATTTTAGGATTCGTAGCTTCTAACACTTGAGCTGTTGACCCGGTTCACCTCTCGGCTATGTCCGGGGGAGTATACGCACTGCCTCACGAATCACACTATCTGATTGGAAAATCCCCAATCGTGGATCACACCCTGTTTCTCACTGAGTTGCTTCTTCTCTAACAGGTTCTCTATCAATGGAAGCAATCAGGTCTTGAAGCAGAAAGAAATACAGAAGATAAGGAGAAAGAAGAACCCTAGCTACTCTCTGCAAGGATCGAAGAAAACTCTTCTTCTTGATCTTTTCTCTCTCTCTCTGTTTTCTGGTATTTCCCGCAACAAATCAATTTGGAGAAGACGACTCTTTTATGTAGACTTGTGAGCGCTTAATGTTATTGGGCTTTGGCTTTGTTTGGCCCAGATCATTTGGGCTTCGATTTAGACACAAACCCACAAAACTCCACCTTGTCTGTAACGAAACTTATCCTCTCCGACAAACCTCCGAAAACCTAGCAACACTGAAGCGATGCTCTCCTCTAAGCTTCATCGCCAAACATCGCTCTGAATCATCGATTCTGATGACTCTTTTCGTTCCGATCTTCGAAACGAACAACCTCGCCTTCGTCCTTCAGCTCTCAGCGACCTTAAGAACACCAGAAGACTCGTCAAAACTCCAGGTAAAAATTTCTTTCCTGATTCCCAGCTCTGACATCGACTGATACCCTTAGCTGTTGATTTTACCCTTTCGAAAACCAAAGATCAAACCTTTGATTCTCTTTCCCTTTACTGCGAGATGACAAATCAACAAACTCACCTCGGCAGCAAGCTTCTCCGCTTCAGGCTATCATTTTGAGAGACTCCAAGCCTCTCTCGATGGTCTTTCCAGGTACGCACTTAGTTAGGATGTCTGCTGGATTCAGCGTTGTGTGAATTTTAACAACTGATGCACTCCCGTCAGTTATAACATCTCTGATGAAATGAAACCGTGTGTGAATATGTTTAGTCCTTTCATGGAATCCTCCATTTTTGGCTAGACATATTGCACTCTGTGAATCACAATGAATCTTAACAGCACCTTGCTCAAATCCTAAATCTTCACAAATACCTTTTAACCATAAAGCTTCTTTAGTAGCCTCTGCTAAAGCCATATATTCTGCTTCCGTGGTGGAGAGAGCAACAATTTGTTGGAGTCCAGATCTCCAGCTAACTGTGTTTCCTCCTACCTGAAAAAACATAGCCCGTAATTGACCTTCTTCTATCTAGGTCAGTAGCATAATCCGCATCACAGTAACCTTCAACTTTGAAATCTGAATTCTTGGTAAAAGTCAGGCTGTGACCTACTGTACCTTGAAGATACCTCATAATCCACTTGACTGCTTGCCAATGAGCCCTTCCTGGATTTTCCATAAACCTACTAACAACACCAACTGCATGAGCTAAATCTGGACGAGAACCCACCATTGCATACATAAGACTACCAACAGCACTTGCATATGGAACCTCTGTCATGAAACTGGACTCTGCTTCAGTTTCTTTCTCATCTAGGCTCTTTAGTTTAGACTGTGAACCAAGAGGTGTAGTTACTGGTTTACTTCCTGACATGTTAAATGTCATTAATACTTGTGTTAAGTACCTTTCCTGTGACAGCTTTAGAATTCCTTTAGACCTATCTCTGATTATGTCCATACCCAATATCTTTGTAGCAGCTCCCAAATCTTTCATCTCGAATTCTCTGTTCAAACTTTCTTTCAACTTCTGAATACCAACTGAATCTTTTGAAGCTACCAACATATCATCCACATAAATCAGAAGATACACCTTTTCTTGAATACTTGAACCTTTGATGTAGACACACGGATCAAACAGACTTTGACAAAATTTCTGATCCTTCATAAAACCATCAAATCTTTTGTTCCACTGTCTTGGTGATTGTTTAAGTCCATACAGGGACTTCTTTAGTAAATAGACTTTGTCTTCTTTCCCTTTCACCTTAAAACCCTCTGGCTGTTCCATGTAGATTTCCTCATCTAATGTGCCGTGTAGAAAGGCTATCTTAACATCCAACTGTTCAAGTTCAAACTCTTCATTTACCACTAGTGATAACATAAGTCTTATTGAGACATGTTTCACTACAGGGGCAAACACTTCATTGTAGTCTACTCCTTCTACTTGTGAGAAACCTTTAGCCACCAATCTGGCCTTGAACCTAGGCTTTTCCACTCCTGGTATTCCTGGTTTTCTTTTGAATATCCATTTGCAGCCTATTACCCGTTTCTTCACTGGTTTATCAACAATATCACATGTCTCATTCTTGTGCAATGAGTCCATTTCTTCATGACTTGCCGATGTCCATCCGTCTCTATCTGTGCTCCTCATTGCTTCTGTGAATGACCTTGGTTCATCCATTTCAATGTCTTGAGCTGCTGATAAAGCATAAGCTGACACATCAAAATCATCATATCTTGAAGGCATCTTTGATTCTCTGCGTCCCCTATCTCTGGCCAAGATATAGTCCTCTAAAGTTCTGTGATCCTCAACATTTTCTTCACTTTCTCCACTGTCTGAAACAACCTCTGATTCTAAACCCTCATCACCTGATGTTGAAGAATCATTACCCGAGATTACTCCACCTGAAACTGAAGACCTTGTAGTTACTGAACTACCTGATGTTGAAGCTTCCGAAGACCTTACATTTCCTGACTCTGCATCAATCAACTTTGGATTGAAAGTTACCTTCTTCCTTTTTCCTTTTTCCATGACCTGTTCCTTTACAGGCTCTACCTTCTCAATATCAGATCCTGGCTTTGACTCTATATTCTTGAAGACCTCTTCTTCATGAAAAACCACATTTCTGCTAATGGTGCATTTCCCTTCATCTGGTAACCAAACCCTGAAACCCTTAGTGCCTTGTGGATATCCAACAAAATAACCTTTTACTGCTCTAGGACTAGTCTTTGCTTGCACCACATGAACATACGCTGCACAACCAAATCTTCTGAGGTGATTAAGACTTGGTTTAGAGCCTGGCCATAACTCTTCTGGTACCTTAAAGTCAATGGAAGAACTTGGTGATCTGTTTATCAAATAAACTGCAGTTGAAGCTGCTTCAGCCCAGAAACTTTCTTCCATACCACTCTCAGAAAGCATACACCTTACCTTCTCCATAATGGTCCTATTCATCCGTTCTGAAACTCCATTTTGTTGTGGAGTGTAAGTGCATGTTCTATGCCTTTTGATGCCTGATTCCCTGCACAGTGTATCAAACTGATTATTGCAGTATTCCAGACCATTATCTGTCCTTAGGCACTTGATTCTTTTTCCTGTCTGGTTTTCAACATGAATTTTCCAGTCCTTGAACTTCTGAAAAGCTTCATCTTTTGTCCTTAAGAAGAATATCCAAACCTTCCTTGAATAGTCATCTATGAAAGTAATGAAGTACTGATTTCCTGCTAAGATTGGTGTAACAGAAGGTGCTCCCCATAAATCTGAGTGAACGTATTGAAGAACTTTTGTTGAAGTATGTTTCCCTTTTGGAAAACTCTGTTTGTGTGCCTTTCCTAACACACAGCTTTCACAGAACCCCAAAGTCTGAATTTCCTTGATGGTTAAGTAACCTTCCTTAACTAGCTTATCCATACCTTTCTGACCCATGTGGCCCAATCTGGAATGCCATTTCCTTGTAGAATCCACACTGGCCGTAGCTGATTTTGATTCACCCTTTGACACTGTTCCTTCTAGATAATACAACCCATCTTTGAACACTCCTGTTATCACTTCTTTTCCATCCTTGAAGAACTTAACCTTGAAATCTTCACCTTCATACTTGCAACCAGACCTCTCCAAACATCCGTATGAAATCAAATTTCTGCCCATAGTTGGCATGTATTTTACTCCGGTTAGAATTATCTCAGAACCATTAGGTTTGATAATCCTGATCTTTCCAATACCCTTGATTTCACTAAATGTGTTATTACCCATTAACACCCTTCCACCATTGAATTCTTGTAAGTCAAATAACAATTCTCTGTTTGGAGTGATGTGAAAACTGCTTCCTGAATCCATGACCCACTCATCTTTGGTGTCGTGTACACTGACTGTTAGGATTAAGGGCTCCTTTACGATTGAAGCTACGTTAGCAGAACTTGAGCTCTTGTTCTTGCCTTTTTTCTGGACATTCTCTTTTCCAGTGTCCTTCTTTCCCACAGATGAAACAGCCTTTGCCATCTTTAGTCTTCTGCTTGAACTTGCCACCTTTTCCTTTACCTTTAAACTTGTTCTTTGAGTACTGGTCATCCTTTTTCTCAAATCTTCCTCTGTCTCCAGCATACAGACCTTCAGCTTCTGTCTTTGACTTGTTTAGGAGTCCTTTCTCCCTTAGTTCTGTCTCTTTGGCATAAGCCGATTCTGTCACAGCACTCATAGTCAAGGTGTCCTTGCCACTGCCGTATTTCAGTGTGTGAACTAATGCTTCATACTTTGGTGGAAGACCTGTAAGTATTTGTATAGCCTGGTCCTCATCTGAGACCTTTATGTCCAGGCTCTCCAGGTCATTTACCAATTTGAGAAAGGTATCCATGTTTTGTTCCATGCTTCTGTTTTCATCCATCCTGTAGCTTGCAAATCTCTGTTTAAGATAGATCCTGTTTGGCAGGGACTTTGTTTGATAGTCCTTTTCCAGAGCCTTCCAGATGTCTAGTGCAGTCTTTTCTTTCATGACTTTCCTGAGGATTTGGTCACTAAGACACTGCTTGATAAGACTTCTAACCCTTTTATCCTTAGCTGCCCATTTTGGATATGTCTTTGATCCTTCCCCATCCTCTTGTTTCTGATCAGACTTATCTTTATTTTCAGGTTCTAAGATGGTGTCTAATCCAAGAATCTCCAGTGCACACAACACTCTGTGTTTCCAGATCCCAAAATCTCCTTTACCGTCAAACTGCTCTACTTCAAATCGACCCTGAGTTGGCTCCATTCTGCAGATATAGCCAAACTCTTCGTAGACCAAGAACCAATCACAAAACCCAAAGACTGATGCCGACTCTTCACAATTACACAGATGAACCAGATAAGTTTCGAACCTTGATCTGATCTTTCTTCTTGCTGGAATCGCTTCTTCTCTTTGCAGTAGATTCTTTAATCTTCCTTCGTCTCAAAGATAGAGATAGCCTCTAGGGGTATTGCGGAAGCAATGAGCAACCTAGAGCTCTGATACCACTTGTAGGACCTTGACTTGATCCGTCGAACTTGATTTTAGGATTCGTAGCTTCTAACACTTGAGCTGTTNCAACAATTCTAAGTTTCTAATTTCAATCATAAAAAAACACTTACATGAGCTTTGTCATATATATATAACTCTTTTGTAACTCTTCAAAACTTATCAGATAATATCAAATCAGCAAGCCACTAAAAGTATACTCGAGCGCATCTGAATCCTCGCTTAGACAGCTCCTGTGTCTCTTTGGAACCATTGGGTCCACTTGTGGAGAAGCAGATGGTGAGGAGAATTGATGTCGTTATATTTGTTGTTGTTGATGTAACCGTTGGATTTAGATGCTCGGAAAACACCGACGGATGACGTTGAGACACGTACGCACTACACCGACAAATAACATTGAGACATGTACGCACTACACTACCATTGTGTCTTAATGACGTTTGGCTCAATCAGATTATGTGTACCCGGATTGCATATATAATAGCTGATTGAGAAGAAGGCTGAAAGCAAAATTTCAACTAAAATATCAATTTGGTTAAAGACAAACAAACTCTTTTGTAACTCTTGATAACTTAGTAGATGATATCAAATCAGAAAGCCACTAAAAGTATATTTGCGCATTTGAAGCTAGCGAATTAGGGATTTGGGATCACAGATTTGGGGATTTTGTTTCAGAATATCGGGTTTTTCGGGAGTTTGCAAAACAATGATGTCCATCCCCCAACGACATGGTTCTCACAATTCCTAAAACTCAACCGTCGATTATGCAATGAGATACCACCTCTTTGAAGAGGTTCATGAAATTGCGTAGCGGTTCGTCGCTTTTCTGCTCGAGTGCCCAGAGGTCGGCATTTCTCATTTTATGTTTCATGAACATGGTAAAGCGTTTGAGGAATTTTGTTGTAAGCTCGCTGTAGTTGTTGATCGAGTTCGCATCGAGTTGTGAGAACCAGTCGAGTTCGGTTCCGCAAAGATTTTCCACGAACATCTGGCACATGGCCGCCTCTTTTTCTTCCTTGTTAAAGAAGCGAAAACGGTTCATTGTGATTACGAATGAGGTCAGAAAGTGACGTGGGTCGGTGTGTATGTCGTATGCGGTAATCTTGACTCTGTCCAGGCGCAGACTGGAGTATTGATGACCCGATCTGTGAATGGTGTCTTCTATGTTTCCTAGATAACTCGATTGATCTCTGGTGCTGAGCTCGTAGCCTGATGGACTTTGGATCGGATGTCTTGAAGCTGAGCTCGGACGTCCTCGAACTCTAGGCCTATGGATGCTTGATCGGTGATGCGGGTTCCCGGACTGGCCGTGGACCTTCTCGTTGGTAGGTCTGCCGTGTTTGGATTTTGGGTACCGTTCAGCTCGGGTAAGAGATTCCGACGAATATCATTTTCAGGGGTGATCGGGTTCTGGCTGAATATTCCGATATGGTTTATGAGTTCGGCTTGTGAAGCCAGCAAAGATTCGAACCGCTCTTCGTTCTTCTTAGAGATTTCCGCGAACTGAACCGCCATTGCCTCCATGAGTGTGGTTGGATTGATCAACGTTGAAGCTGTTGGCGTGACCTCTGGAGGGTTCGGAGGATTGTCATCTTCGGTAGGTAAGTTCGGGGGGTTTCCTCCGGCAGTTAATAGGTCGGTATCTTTCGGGATGGTCCCGTCGTTTGTCTGATCGACACCGTCGATGATGGCTGCTGCAGTGTCTAATGGGTTCGTCATTGCCGAACTCAATCAATTGAGATCTGAAAGTTATGTTTTATTTTTCTCCCCACAGTCGGCGCCAATTGTTGATTCGTAAATCACACAAGGAGTTTAAACAGAGAACTTTGATCGGAAACTCGTTTTATTGATTGAATTCGGTATTACAACAGAGTTTTTATGAAAAAGAACTAAGGAGACTAAAGAACTTGAGATCGGTGCTTGATGAAGCTCCCTCTCTATTCTTCTGTCTCTCAGATGTTTTTGGATGATTTCTCTGATCTTGCCTCCTCCTTATTTATAAGATTTCGAGTCGGTTATTTAAGAGAATATTTCATTTTTCAAGTTCGATCAGGAAAGGAAATATTTCGAATCCCCTCCGAGATAAGAAAATCTTCCGTATATCTCGGAGGTCGGTCTTCCGTATTTCTCAGAGGTCGGTTTCCGTCTTGTTATATCGGATCGGGCCCTTGTTGGGCCACTAATTTCGGTAACCAAAATGAACGGGCTCATTTTGGGCTTCAAAGTTAGGCCTGACGAATCTAGGTCCATCTTCCTCTTATCCGAACTTTCGTAAATCGGTACTGAACGAACTGATCTCGGTTAGAACCGAGTTAAACAGGGGAGTGCTAAATCCCCCTCTAACAATGGGTAATTCCAACCATTTGACATCACTATGAGGATATTGAGCCAACATGGCTGAGTGGTGGGCTAGCTTTGATTTGGAAGGAGTCAGTTACAGTTACAGTTTTGCATTCTGAGAAGCGGATGATAGACGTATCAGTTAAGTGGGAAGGCAAGGAGTTCTTTCTTACTTGTGTGTATGGAGACCCTGCCAAGAAGCTCAGAGGAAGAGTGTAGGAAAGAATAACTAGAATAGGCCTCACAAGACATGGCCCATGGATGCTAACTAGGGATTTCAACTTCGTGGTGGATCCATCTGAAAAGTTGGGGGGAACGAAAAGAACTGAAATAAGCAATAAATAATTCAAACAGATGTTAAATGCTTGCAGACTATGGGAAATCAGACACACAGGGAACCAATTATCTTGGTTTGGCATGAGAAATGAAGAACTTGTTCAATGCAGGTTGGATCGGACAGTAGCTAATCAAGAGTAGGTAGAGAACTTTTCTCAGGCCAGGCCATTTATCTCCGAAGAGTAAGTTTCGATCACATCCCTTTGATATCGTGCTTGCTGGAAGATCACCAGAAAAAGAGAGTTGGGTTTAACTATGACCACCGTTGGATAAAGAAGGACGATTTCAAAGAAGCAGTAACCACCAGTTGGTGCAGCCAAGAACCATGATATCAGAAACCTGCGATGGAAAAAATCTCAAGAAGTAGAAAGGCCATCTCGGCTTGGAAGCGCAACTCAAAGCCGAATTCTTCTCTGAGGATTCAAGAGTTACATCACCAAATTGACATGCATACCAAACAAAATCCTCCCAACCAGAATGAGCTGATGAGATTACGAAAATAGCTGCAAGAGGAATATCATAATGAAGAATCTTTTTGGAGACTGAAAAGCAGAGTGCAGTGATTAACGAAAGGAGATAGAAACACCAGATTTTACCATGCAGTCACCAAGGAGAAAGAGTGGTTTGCTGAGGCTGACTTAGGAGGAGTGGCAGAGGCATACTTCAAGAAACTTTTCACTTCTGAGAACATTGGGTACCAGTTGAGAGAGATGGAGCTTTCGCAGAACATCAACCGGTTATTACCCATGAACAAAATGAGAGCTTACTGAAACCAGTCACAAGAGAGTAAGTGAGAAAAGCAGTATTTGCCATGAATCCTAGTAAATGTCCAGGCCCTGATGGCATGAATGGATACTTCTTCCAACAGTTCTGGGATCACATTGGAGGAAGAATAACTCAAATGGTCCAAGAATTTTTAGGACGGGGAATATGGAAGAGGGCATGAATATGACAAACATTTGCCTCATTCCTAAGGTCAAAGCCATCAGATTGACAGAATATCGCCCAATCAGCTTGTGTAATGTGGTGTACAGGATAATAACAAAGGTAATGACCCAAACACTCAAGAAACTCCTGCCTTACGCCATTTCCGATACACAAGCTGCTTTTGTGGAAGTTTGCTTCATCTTAGACAACATTCTGGTTGCACATGAGCTCCTACACGCTTTGAAGTCACACAATAAAAGGTTTAGAGGAGTTTATTGTAATCAAAACGGATGTTTCAAAAGCCTATGATAGACTTGAGTGGGAATTTCTGGAAAAGGCAATGATAATATTGGGATTTGCAGAGCACTGGGTGTCTTTAATTATGAGTTGTGTTACAACAGTGTCCTACCAGGTTCTCATAAACGGAAATCCTTATGGGGAAATCATCCCTACAAGAGGGCTTAGACAAGGTGACCCGCTCTTGCCCTATCTTTTTGTTATATGCACTGAGATGCTGGTGAGAATGATGAGATGTGCAGAGATAGATAAGAAAATTTCAGGTCTCAAAGTGGCATTTAAAGCACCTGCGGTTACACACCCTCTCTTACTGTTTCACATAAGATCTAGCATCCTCCGATGAAATTACGGTAACCCGAAACACTTTCAACCTCACCTCTAAATGCCTTTAATACCTAGCCTCGATTGTCTTGGTTTAATCTTTTTGATGAGAAGTTCATGTTTGCACTTAATGAATTTAGAGAGCTAGTTGACCTGATTTTTGGATTTTAAAAGTTTATATTTCGTATGACGGATACTGTGGACTAGTAGTGTTACGAAAACTTCAGGTGAGAATTTTCTAGGCTAGGTGGCGTTTGATGTAGTTTGATAATTATGGTTTAGAAGGACGGTCTCCGATATTTCTAGTTCCCTATGATTTTTGTTAGATCATTTCCAAGCTTAAGTTTTGTCTTGTTTGAGGACAAACAAGGTTTAAGTATGGGGGTGTGATAACACCGTATTTTTACCCGTTTTATCGTTTATTTTAGAGCACTTTAATAAGTGTTTCATTTGCTTTTACATGTTTTTATTGTTGATCCCTCGGAACATGCAACTTTAAACCAGCCAGCTCCGGATCAAATAGCTGAGAACTGGAACCTGATATCGTTCCTCATAGAGCAGAATCGCTCAATGGCAGCACGCCAGGATGACCTCAAAAGAACGGCTCGGGCAGGCGCCATCGGGCGGATCGCCCTCCCACCTAGGACACAATCCCTTTTTGCCCCTGGGAAGGGAGGATTGCCATTCCCACCTCCATCTGTGACAAGGCTAAACTTTTCCGATATCAATGCTTTGACCAGCAGGATGGTTGGCTCAGCCACCGCCTCACGGTTCAACTCGATGATATTGGACCCCATATTCACGGCTTCCACGATCCAGATCGCGGAAGGAGGAATTACGCCAATTGCGACCCTACCGGGAGTAGACCGGATCTCAAATCTACTAATCGATGAGGATCGCTTTGGGAATGTAAATGAGGTCAAACCTCGGGATAATCCCGAGGTCGGAGCACGACCTGAGAACGGTGGCAGCAATCATTCCCAGCCTGCCGGAGAATCCCTGCTCCGCTTCCCGAGCAATAATGAAAATAACCTGGGATCCGGCAGCTCACATGAGTTTGAATCAATCAAGAAATATTGCGAAGAATCGAACGCCAAACTACAGCGGATGAGATCGTAGGTCCACGCTGCTCTAAGTTCAGCGCCTGAGATAGACATAAAGATTGATGAAATCAATCAGACCCCATTCACCTCGCGAATCGCAAGCCCTCATCTCGGCGATGTCGGGAATATCCGATTTCCCCGGTATAACGGAGAAACCGACCTTAAGGCATTTATGAGAAGTTTCAAATTTGCCTTCTCAAGGGTGCGACTACTCAGGGACGACCTCGAGTCAGCACGGTGTCGTTTCTTCGCCGAAAATCTAACGGATTCGGCCTTAGAATGGTTCACCTCCTTGAAACCAAACTCAATTGACAACTTCACCCAACTTCAAGCAGCATTCTTGAAGCAATATTCGGTATTTATCCAGATCGATACCTAGGAGGCCGATATGTGGGTACTCACTCAAAAACCAGGTGACTCATTGCAAAAATTATATTATGTCAAAAGAGTCCGACAACGAGTCCGGTCCATTATGTCACGCATGAACTTCTTCTTGTTATACTTCTTGAGGTGTCTTGGCTCTGCATCTGCAGCGAGGTAATTGGCAATATCAGCGTACCATGGATCACCAGAATCATTTGCAGCAACGAGATGATCTTCAAAAACTATAAGACGATCAACAAGCAAAAGAGGCTCGGAATCGCCATGGTATCGACCGATACCAACAGTGTATCGATCGATACCGGAACCTGCAACTCGTGAAAATTGCTGATTCTCTGCGAAATTCATCTGAAATCCAGTTTCAATGAAGTAAAGGGATTCCTCAGGTAGTTGATCATCAATAGGGACGTCTGTATCGATCTGCATCCTCGAGAGATGGTCAGCGACCAGGTTCTCGATGCCTCTCTTGTCATTAACTTCGATGTCGAAACCTTGTAGTAAAAGAACCCAACGACAAAGACGAGGATTGAGATCTTTGTTCTATTTAGATACTATAGCAGTTGTCGTAGTATAGCTAGGGGTCGAACACAAGGACTCACAGAAACACGCAATAGATTATATAGAAGAGAATTAAGCTAAACCAATAGATGTAAATAAAAGCAAAACGTATATTAAAAGAGTTGTAATTCGATGGAGGAAAATATAGGTTCAGGGTATTTTTCAGGGAATCAATGAATGTAGATAAACTAAATAACAGGTTTCAGATTTAGCGCGGTTCTTGAACTCAAATCACTAAGCTATAATTAACCAACTGTCGTTGCGAGGATTATCTAAATCTAAATCTCAGAATCCCAAATCTCTTTGCAAATTCTTAAGAATAAATTAGCTTTAAAGTTCAGGTTTGATATGTTCACAAATCAATTAAACCAAATCTCTTTGCGAATAATCAATTTGCTCACCTAACGTTCTATCAGGTAATTAATCGCATTGTCGTGCCTAATCAATTATCCTAAGATCTATGTTCCAGATTCGTTAACCTAGACTTAGCTTTGAACACAACATAAGGCGAAGAACTAATTCAGATGGTGAATCCTAATAAACTAATCAACCTAGCATTCGGAGAAAACCCTTATGAGAACCCTGAACCTAAAGTGGATATACTCAGACGTTGAGAATGAAACAATCATCAAGTTTGAATAAATCATCAAATAAATAATAAGAAAGAGTAACAAGAGGGTTCAAAATCTTCTCTCGGACGAAGGGAGTTTCAAACTTGTCTTCCTCACAAAGCTCTCTCTCAAAACCAAAGTAAAAATAAAGCATAGCCTAAACAGGTGGCTGAAAACCTAATTTATAAGCTAAAACACGTTATGGGCCTTTTCTATATTTAATAAAGTCTTCTGGGCGTAGGGAAAAACTATGCAGGCTTTAAAAATCGCGTATCTGCTTTCCTGAAGTCGGTGTCGGTCGACACCAAACAGTGTCGCTGCTTGCCAGACTGGACAGGCTTCACGAAAACTGGGATAACTTTTGATCGCACCGTTGGAATGGTCTCAAACCACTTCCAAATGAAAGAAAATACATTGATATATCTTGTGTCCAAAAATGAGCTCAATCCATCGGTGGGAAGTTATTCAACGAATGCCAAACTTCTGACGTCTCTGCATGACTATGCATCTCAATATGCTCCAAAATGCTTCAATATCTCCAATTAAGCTTCAAACGTGCTAAAACCTGTAAAAGACTCTAAACCACTACGAAATAGTAGAAAAACTCTATAAAACGGACTTATATCATGGCCTAAAAGGGGTAAAAATTATGATATATCAGTTTCTCGGCTATCTCAATCCAGAAGCTGCAGTATCTGAATCGTAACACGGGAACATCTGGGAGCAGCGGCTGCATGACGCGAGTTGCGTCTGATCAATTCTTGCCGAACGTCACTCAGACCATCATCGGAAGAATCTTTGGGATTCGAAGAGTGCACGAACATCTCAAGGTCGACGATCGGGTCATATGGAGAAGGAGTCCGGTCGTTAACAGAAGACAAAGAAGATCTCGAAACTCATTTCGATCGAAAAAATCAAATAGCAAAGAACAGCTGTTGATGATGAGCCGGAAAACTCGAAGACCTCCGCAGCAGACCGGAGAACACGCGGAGGAGATTGATCGGAAAAATCTTAAACAAAATAAAATATAGAGAGAAGTCAGAGCGCAAGAGAGAGAAAGTGGGAGTACCTTATGAAAAGAGAAGTGAAGCTGGTCTTGGGGGCTTTCGAAGGATATTTATAAGGAGAGAAGCAATCATAATGACTCCTCGATTCCCGCACCCAGAACGACACGCCTCCAAAACCTTTTGAATGGATCTGAATCTCCAGGCGACTCTATCAACGAAACCATTAAAAGGATACATAACCCCGGAACCTACCGAAGTCGAAGAAATCAATTGTTCAAACGGACAAGGCAATATACCGAACTCAAGCTGACGAACCCAACTGGAAAAGAACCAGAACCCTGAGTTCGGCGGATATGAAGATCTTCCCACGAATTCACCGACCTCGATCCAAAACTGATTTAAACCTATCTTCCGCAAATTTTGCCGAACTCAAAAGACTCATTCGCCGAACTGGGGGGGGCACTCATTGTTAGAGGGGAGTTTAGCACTCCCCGGTTTAGCCTGGTTTGAACCGATCTTGATCGAACCCCGGTTAACAACGGTACGAACCTGGTAAGAAAAGCCCGTGATTGAAAGGCCGAACTACAAGACCGATGACCGGCCCAGTTCGCTGCGAAGCCAAGATTCTAGGCCTAGAGGAAAGCCTGGCTCGCTGCAAAGAAGACTGACCTTCGAGATTCGCGGAATATTTCCTTATCTCGGAGCGATTTCCGGAAACATTCTTTTTCCTGAAGGAACTAGGAAAATGAAGTTTTCCAATCTGAAACCGACATCAAATCTTATAAATACAGAAGTCCTCGCCTCATTATTATTCATTCACAACCACAAGAGAGAGAAGAAAACATGGAGCTCGAACCTTCCGATCTTTGTTTTCTCTATTTTCTCTAAGTCTTTTTACCGATCTAAATTCCGTTTTAACACCGCCGAGTTTACTGTTTTACCTTTGTGTGATTTCTATAATCAACAGTCGCCAATAGAAGATGTTGTGGACAAAGCTTTAAAATAGTTCCCTGCAACTTTCCCCATAGAACCAACTAAAGTAACCATTCTACCCGCTTCATCCACTAGTTTTTCCAACTGATTCTTGGAACGCTGTGCTTTTACCGATGCATGGAATAAACTGGTGTTGTTATCTCCATATATATTCCATTGATCTATGCTCTTTTGTCTCCAAAACATCTCTTCCTCACGAAAACCTTTTACAATCTCATATCATAGCTCTCTCATATAATCTAATCTTGGATGTAGGGTTGAGATTTCCAGCTCACGGTCTTCCCTACACTTCTGAATGCGTTCCATGGAATTATGTTTACTCTCCCGTTTCCATTTCCCAAGAGCTTTCCTGCATTTTCCAATTCGATCCGTTAGAGAGATTGGTTCAGAATTATGTTCTCCTATCCACGCATCACGAATAGTCTCCAAAACCAGTGGCTTCCCAATCAATCAATCAGTTTTATTAAGTCCATGAATTTTATTTTGAAAAAAACAAATAACGTCTCGATGCAATTATATAAAAATGCATGCACATATATCTTAAAAGTCCTAAAACTATATCATAATCATCACTATATTTTATAAAAGAGTCATGTTGTTTAAACTCTCCTAAAGTCCCCTAACAATCTTGGCACGCCCATCACTACCCTACAGACCTAACGTCTTTGACGAAATATAAATGAGTAGATGAAGGCAAAGTATTTCAGTTTCATATAAAGATATATGTATGATATGCTCAATTTAATACCCTAAATAGTACTAAAGCAGTTGCTGCAGTAAATCAGGGGTCGAACACAAGAACTCAGTTATCACACAATAGATTCTATAGATCCGAAACAAGCTAAATCAGAAGTTGTAATTGAAAACAAGATTGCAAGTAAAAGCGATGTAAATTCAGTTGGAGGTAGATAGGTTCAGGGTATTTCTCAGGAAATCAATGAATGCAGTCTAAATAACTAACATGATTCAGTTTTAAGCACTGTTCTAGAACTCAAATCACTAAAATATAATTAACCAACTCTCGTTGCGAAAACTATCTAAATCTAAATCCTAGGAATTCCAAATCTCTTTGCGAATCCTAAAATCTAAATTAGCTTTAATAACAGGTTTGATATGTTCACAAATCAATTAAACCAAATCTCTTTGCGAATAATCAATTTGCTCACCTAAGGTTCTATCAGGTAATTAATCGCACTCTCGTGCCTAATCAATTATCCTAAGATCTAAGTTCTAGGTAATTAATTTAGAATTAGCTTTGAGAACAACCTAATGTGAAGAACTAATCAGATAATGAATCCTAAAAGATAATTAATCTAGCATTCAAAGAAATCCCTATGAGAAAACCCCAAACCTAACATGTGATCTACTCAGACATGGTAATTGAATCAATAAACATGGCTGAATAAATACTCAAATAGATAATAGGAAAGAGTAACAAGATGTTTGAGATCTGAATCTCGGACGAGGGGAAATTCATACTTGTCTCTCTTCTCACCAAGATCTCTCTTAAAATCAGAACAAATAAAGCATAGCCTAAACAGATGGCTAAAAACCTAATTATATAGCTAACACACGTTTTGGGCCTTTTTGTAAATATCAAAGCCTTCTGGGAACACTGTCAATACTTCACGTGAGCCAAAAGTCGCGGCCCATAAATTCTCGATGAGTGTCGATCGATACCATGGGGTATCGATCGATGCTTGTTGCTCAGATCGGGCACTTACTCATCAGACTTCACTTTCACTCCTGAATGCTCCATAGAACTCCAATAATTCCAATAATGCTCCAATTCGTGCTAAGACCTGTAAAGGACTCTAAAAGACTCCAAAATACTATAAAGACTCTATAAAAAGGACTTATATCATGGCTTAAACAGGGTAAAAACCATGATATATCAACTCCCCCAGACTTAGCCTTTGCTTGCCCTCAAGCAAATAGAAGACTAAACAGAGAAAGAGGTTTGAAAACGCGGAGACTCACCTGTTCATGAACCATCGAAATGACCCTCTTTCCAAGTACCCAAATGTCACCTGATCAGCTTTTGATCTAACCACCATGTACTTCTCCGTAGACATTCGCAGCTTTTCCAGACTCCACACATTATCCCACAGCATTGTTCAAGTAAAGTCCTCATCGCCAGTTTCATCGCTGCAGCTAATATTCAAGAACCTTCTAGACTCTTTACCAGACAATATCATAACAAAGGAACCACCCTTTTTCACAATTTTTGTATCAATTTCTCTCCCCCAGACTTATTTCTTATTATGTTCTCTTTTTTATATTTTTTTTTTCTTTTCTGCTTTGCATATACACATCAAGGTATGAGACGCGAGTACTGATGGTGTTTGCCACCAAATCCCCGGTTCTTCCCTATCTATGTATCAAAGGATGTAGGCGAATAATGGCATCATAAGAAAATCGTAGCCTCGCTTCCAAACCTTTGTGTGATCATTCCCTCTTTAGTAGAATAATGGGATCGCTGGAAATTTTCCTAACCCTCTACTCAGAAGAAAATCATTTCAATCTTTTATGCTCTTATCTATCAACTTATAACAGGGGAGAGAGATACCATAACTCTAAACACATGGGTTCCTTTATCAGATACGAATGATGAATCAAGCTCTAAAAATGCTAACCACATTGAAGAAGTGCAAAAATTTGGCTCAGGCTTCAAAAGAACTCTGCTGGAGACATGTATGTTTTCTAGTCAACTGGTCAGTCTTTGGATTTTTCATTAGTCGATCTAGAACTGATCCTATAATACTGTGCACTCAAAAACAAAATCAAATCAATAGGTTCAAGCACAGGATCATAATCTCCAACAAATTTTGACTCAATAAAAACAATTTTTGGTTCGATAAAACAACTGACTCTAAGAAAAACGAAAACAATGTCAGCAAACACCTCCCCCAGACTTGAATAACACTGTCCCCAATGTTATCTAGCCTAGAGTAGGTAAAAGAAGACAAAAGGATAGAAGAAACAAAGAGAAATCAGAAGTTACCTAGCTGGAACGTCAAGTATCGATCGACACACAGCCTGGGTATCGATCGATACCAGGCTTAAATCGACTTGACGAACCTTTCATTCGCGATTGGTGTCGATCGATACCTAGGGGGTATCGATCGATGCTAAGACGATTTCGAGTCTGCTCTTTGTTTATCCTGACACAAACACACAACGAACGAAAATAAAAAGAAAAACGACTGAAAGACAGACTCACCAGTGGGTTGCCTCCCACCAAGAGCTGATCTCATCCAGCTCGTTCTCATAAGCGTGGTGCCTGATCTCATCCAGCTCGTTCAGCTGAATCAATCTCCTCTCATAAGCAGTTTTGATGTCGAAGTTCAGCATCTTCGTTGCCCAGGCAGCTTTGTGCTCAATCTCCACAGGAAGATGACATGCTTTCCCATACAGCATTTGGAATGGTGTAGTTCCCAGCGGTGTCTTGAAAGCAGTCCTGTATGCCCAAAGCGCATCATCCAACTTTGTAGACCAATCTTTCCTAGAAGCACTCACTGTCTTCTCCAAAATCTCCTTGATCTGTCTGTTGGAGACCTCGACTTGCCCACTTGTCTGAGGGTGATATGGAGTCGCTACACGATGGTTTACACCATACTTCTTCAACAACCTCTCGAAAACCTTGTTGATAAAGTGAGAGCCACCATCACTTATCACAATTCGAGG
>PKML01043630.1:85138-108880 GCA_002933935.1 Eutrema yunnanense
TGCCCCATTGCAGCTCCATTCACCAAGATTGAGCTTATAAGAACAAACCTATCCAATCCTTGTTTCCGGAACGCATCCACCAGATTCAATGTCCCGAAATTATCGACTTTCCAAGGAGCTAATAGATCAAATCCGGGACGAAACCCAGAAGCACAAATCACAGCTTGAGAATCATCACCTATAGCTTCAGCTAGCTTCTCGAGACCTTCTATCACGTCTGCTCTAACCTAACAAGATAATCACAGAGGAGTTGTGAGATTTTTAAGAGAATGTAACAGCGAAAAACGTTCGATTAAGACCAAAAGAAAAAAAAAACATACAATCTGAAGAGACGGGTCATCTTTGAAAGATGGTTTTGCTTTTTCGACATAGGCTTTGAACTGAAATATATTCATTACTCGCTCCCCAGATTCTTCAAGTAAAGAGTCATGTAGCAGCTCCAAAGCTTAATTGTATAATAGACAGAAGAAAATTTCCAGACCTGTTGTCTCAATTACTATATGGTTGAAGCTTCCTTTCTTCTTCTTGACCAAATCAGAAATCATCCTCACAAGATCACCCCTGACCGTACAACACAAATATCCATTGTTAAGCATCATTAGATCCTCTGCTCCCGCAGTTTTAGCTGCCACGAGGGATCCATCAATGTAGACTTCACCAAACTGAGAGAAATTCACATTTAGCACGAATAGAAATCACAATTTTCAAAAACCCATCTCTCTTCAACACACACAGAGATTAATACAGTACCTCATTCTCGATCACGGCTATGCGCTTCCCATGATCTCCCGTCAATATATGGTATAGCAATGTCGTCTGGTCACCCGGAAAAAACACAAACCCATGAAAAAAAAAACAGCATTCGCTCACTTTAACTAGATTGAAAATGAAATAAGAAGACTCACCTTACCAGAACCCAGGAACCCCGTGATTATAGTGGCCGGGATTCGATTGTCGGGAGTAATCTCAGTGGAAACATCGAAGGAATCTTCTTCGGTATCCACAACCGCCAGCGCGGAAGCAGAGGCAAAGGCGGAGTAGAATCTCCGGTAAAATCAGAGGCTTTGAACTGAAATCCCCATGTTGCTGAAAGAGATCGACATAGGCTTTGAACTGAAGGGAAATCCGGTAAAATCAGAGGCTTTGAACTGAAATCCCCATGTTGCTGAAAGAGATCGACATAGGCTTTGAACTGAAGGGAAAAGGGGAAGATGGCTGGGATATTGCTGGTTTTTGTGTTCGAGAGAGTGAAATTAGGAGGAGATAGTGAGCAAAAGGAGAAGATGGATGGGTATTTTCTGGGTCTTTTCTTCTCGAGAGTGAGATTAGGAGGAAAAATGGTAGATCGAGAGTGAGATTAGGAGGAGATAGGAGAGAGAATTTGAGAGAAGAAGAAGGCTTAAGAGAAACAGAGGAGAGAGAGAGAGAATCTGAGAGAAGAAGAAAGTGTAGATCGAAAAAAGCTTCGCGCAAAAACCGAAAATTGGCTTAAGTGTTTTGGCTCCGAAATAAATTTTCAGCTATAATAGTGATTTTTGGGTTCCCGCTTAATGAAATTTTTTCCTAGCGCGAATCTAATGCTACGATAGAGTTGAGATCCGATTTTGGTACTTTTAGTAGCAGTTAGTGAATTAGTGCTACAATGAACTGCTACCAATGCCCATATTTCTTGTAGTGAGCAGAAGCTAACTGTGGATTTCAATGGGAAGATTGATGTAATGTACAATGATCTGAGTGGAAGGATCGACGCTATTAATATTCAGCAGAAAAAGCTGGAACTTCAGGTTGCTCAAACTTCAGAGGCTGTGAAAAGGCAAGAAAGTTTTCTTCCAGGAAAAGGAGAGAACCCAAGGGCTCACATCAATGCAATCACCTTGAGGAGTGGAAAAGAGGTCAATCCAGGGGTAAAAATTGGCCAGATTGCAGAAAATCTCGTTGTTCTTGACGATGAGGATTCTGAAATCGCCCTAGTATCGATCGACACTAGCCATCATCGATCGACACCGGTCAAGATACTTTCACGGGATGACTCAAAGCCCCGTGTATCGATCGATACCACCCCTGTATCGGTCGATACTGATCCTGCAATCGATTCAACACCTAAGGTTTCGAAGGAAATACCTAATGTAGTTGCATAGAGAGTTTACACACCGAGGATACCTTATCCCAGGGCTACTGGGAAGACTAAGAAGGAGGTAGAAGACTCTAGATGCAAGACAATTATGGATAAGTTGATTGTGGAACTTCCTTTCATCGATGCTATCAAGACTTCTCCAGCCTTCAGGAGTTATGTCAAGAGGATGGTGTCCAGCAACGTGAACCTTGAAGAAGGATGCTTGATGATTACTCATGAGTGCAGTGAAATCCTGACCAACAGGATCCCAAAGAAGCTACTAGATCCATGGAGCTTTGTATTGGATTGTATGATATTCACAGACTTCTCTTTGTGACATTGGCTCAAGTGTCAACCCCATGCCATACTCAGTTGTTAAAAGAATGGGGATGACAGACTTCACAACCACAAGAATCTCCCTGATACTTGTTGATCGCTCAGTTAGACTTCCAGAGGGTTTACTCGAAAATGTTCCTATTAAGATTGGGAATTGCTTGATCCCAACTGATTTCATCGTCCTAGAGTATGATGCTGAACCTAAGGATCCTCTTATCCTAGGCAGACCATTCCTTGCAACAGCTGGTGCATTGATTGATTGCAGAAATGAGAAGATCGCGCTCAACATCGGTGATTTGGTCATGACTTTCAATATGGATAAGATGATGAAGAGACCAACCATCGATGGGCAGACTTTCTTTGTCGACACTTTCAGTGACATAGCCGAAGAGTACTTCCTGGAGATGCATCCTGAGGATCCACTGGAGAGAGCATTGGTCTGTTCCGCCACTTCAGAGGTCCATTCATGTGATGATACTACTGGATACTCGAAGATGCTCAATTCAGCATCGTCAGTATCGATCGATACTCCCCTAGTATTGGTCGATACTCTGCGACCAAAAGGAGGGTCGGCCGAAAGCTCTAAGCAAGTTGCTGGGCTCGGAGATTAGAGTGAGAAAAATGCTCCTAAGGTGGAACTCAAGCCACTTCCAGCAAATCTGAGGTATAGTTTTCTTGGTCGTAATTCCACATACCTAGTAATTGTTAATGCTTCTTTGAACAACACAGAGATTGCCTTACTGCTGAGCAAGCTGCGCAAGTATCGCAAAGCTCTTAGCTATTCTCTTGATGACATTTCAGGTATATCACTGGACCTGTGCATGCATAGGATTCTTCTTGAGGACGAGTCAAAGGCTTCAATTGAGCATCAGAGGAGGCTGAATCCGAACCTGAAGGAAGTAGTCAAAAAGGAGGTGGTGAAGCTTTTGAAAGCTGGTGTCATCTATGTTATTTTGGATAGCTCTTGGGTCAGTCCAGTGCACGTTATTCCTAAGAAAGGAGGGATAACCGTGGTGAAGAATGAAAAGGATGAGATGATTCCTACTAGGACTATCACTGAGCATCGAATGTGCATGGACTACAGGAAGTTGAATGCAGCTACACGGAAAGATCACTTCCCATTGCCATTCATTGACCAGATGTTGGAGAGGTTGGCTAGTCATCCCTACTATTGTTTTTTCGATGGGTATTCAGGTTTCTTCCAGATTACGATACATCCAGACGACCAAGGAAAGACGACTTTTACATGTCCCTATGGCACATTCGCATACAGGAGAATGCCATTTGGATTGTGTAACGCTTCAACCACTTTTCAGAGATGCATGATGTCTATCTTCACATACATGAATGAAAACTGTATGGAGGTGTTCATGGATGATTTTTCAGTGTATGGATCATCGTTCAAGGACTGCTTGGATAATTTGTGCAAAGTGCTACAGAGGTGTGAAGAGAAGCACTTGGTCCTTAATTGGGAAAAGTGTCACTTTATGGTTCATGATGGCATCGTGCTTGGGCACAAGGTTTCTGAAGTTGGGATCGAAGTTGACAAGGCCAAGATTCAAGTCATGACAAGCCTCTAACCACCGAATTATGTGAAGGATATTCGAAGTTTTCTTGGTCATGCTGGGTTTTACAAGAGGTTCATCAATGATTTTTCTAAGCTAGCACGCCCACTCACCGCCCTACTATGCAAGGAGATAAAGTTCGACTTCACGCCAGAATGTCTTGCAGCCTTTACGGAGATTAAAAAGGCTTTGGTGAGTGCTCCTATTGTGCAACCTCCTGATTGGACTTTACCTTTTGAGATCATGTGTGACGCCAGTGATTTCGCTGTTGGATATGTTCTGGGTCAGAGAAAGGATAAGAAGCTGCACGTTATCTACTATGCTAGTAGGACATTGGAAGATGTTCAGAGGAATTACAGCACCACAGAGAAAGAACTACTTGCAGTTGTTTTCTCCTTTGAGAAATTTCGATCCTACTTGATTGAGAGCAAAGTGATTGTTCATACTAATCATGTTGCTCTCAAATATCTGATGCAGAACAAGGATCTTAAGCCTCGCCTTTGCCGTTGGGTTCTTTTGCTACAAGGTTTCGACATTGAGGTTAACGACAAGAAAGGAATCGAGAACGGGGTCGCTGATCATCTTTCGAGGATTCGGATCGATGCAGACGTCCCTATTGATGATCAACTACCAGAAGAGTCCATTTACTTCATTGAAACTGAGTTTCAAATGGATTTTGCCGAAACTCTGCAATTCCCACGAATTTGAGGTTTTGGTATCGATCGACACTCACCTAGTATCGGTCGATACCCTGCGATTTCCGAACTTGTTTTGACTGTTAAACACCTTGGTGTTTCTAAAGAATATCTAGTCGATGCAACTGATTCTAACCAACCGTGGTACGCTGATATTGCCAACTATCTCGCTGCAGATGCGGAGCCAAAGCACCTCAAGAAATATGACAAGAAGAAGTTTCTGCGTGACATAAGGCGATTCTTTTGGGATGACCCCTACTTGTACAAGCACTGTTCTTATGGTGTCTACCGGAGATGCATTGCTGAATCAGAGGTACCTAGTGTTCTGTTTCATTGTCATGGATCTGAGTATGTTGGACACTTTGCTACTTTCAAGACAGTGTCCAAGGTTCTTCAAGCAGGTTTCTGGTGGCCTACTATGTTTAAGGATGCTCATACCTTCATTTCCCAGTGCGATGTGTGTCAGAGGAGAGGGAAGATCAGTAGGAGACATGAGATGCCACAAAATTGCATCCTCGAGGTTGAGATTTTAGATTGTTGGGGCATCGATTTTATGGGTCCTTTCCCTTCTTCATACAAGAAAAATTACATCTTGGTTGTTGTAGACTATGTCTCCAAGTGGGTCGAAGATATTGCTATTCCTACCAACGATTCTTCAGTGGTCCTTAAGATGTTTAAGACCATCATTTTTCCTCGATTTGGAGTACCTCGGATTATTATAAGTGATGGTGGCTCTCACTTTATTAACAAGGTTTTCGAGAGGATGCTGAAGAAGCATGGTGTGAATCATCGTGTAGCTACTCCTTATCATCCTCAGACTAGTGGGAAAGTTGAGGTCTCCAACAGGCAAATCAAGGAGATTTTGGAGAAGACTGTGGGTACCACTAGGAAAGATTGGTCTACGAAGTTGGATGATGCACTGTGGGCTTACAAGACCGCTTTCAAGACACCACTTGGGACTACACCGTTTCACCTGCTATATGGGAAAGCGTGTCATCTTCCGGTTGAAATCGAGCATAAAGCAGCCTGGGCTACAAAGATAATGAATTTCAACATCAAGACTGCTGCTGAGAAGCGATTGATTCAGCTGAATGAGCTGGATGAGATTAGGCACAATGCCTATGAAAACTCGAAGCTGTACAAGGAGAGGACCAAGGCGTATCACGACAAAAAGATCCTCACCAAACACTTTGAACCCAATGATCAGGTACTTCTGTATAACTCTCGTTTGCATTTGTTTCCTGGTAAACTGCGTTCTCGTTGGTCAGGTCCTTTCACAGTCAAGGAGGTTAGACCACATGGTGCAATTGTCCTGACAAATCCTTCAGGCGAATTGTTCACTGTCAATGGACAACGGGTGAAACACTATTTTCGGAGCACCGAGATTCCAGACGGACACATAATGCCTCTGAATGATGCACCTAATGCCTGAACGGCGGTACAGTCAAGCTAATGACATTAAACGAGCGCTGAGTAGGAGGCAACCCATTGGTGAGTATGTACATAAGTATTTTATTTTTGTATTTTTCATTTTTGTGTCTTGTGTTTTCGTGTTAATCAGATGAAAAAGGTTGGTGTCGACCATCGACACCAGGAGATACAGACGTTGCATCGGCCAATGGTCCTTGTATCGATCGATACCAGTAATGGTATCGGTCGATACCCAACGCACAGGTAAGTTCTCTGATTTTCACGTTTTCACTCCGCTGTTTTGTTTTCTTTTACCAACTCTAGACTAGATAACATTGGGGACAGTGTTGTTCAAGTCTGGGGGAGGTAGTCGCTGACATTGTTTTTCTTTTTCTTAGAGTCAGTCGTTTTTTAGTGAGTTCGTCGTTTTATTGAGTCAAAATTGGTTGGAGTCTGTGATCTTTTTCTTGACTCTATTGATCTGACCTTGTTTCTAAGTGACCATTGTTACAGAATCAGTATTAGATCGATTAATGAAAAATCCAAAGGCTGACCAGTTAACTAGAAGACACTCATGTTTCCAGCAAAGTTCTTTACAGCATGACCAAATTTTTGCACTTCATTGATGTGATTGATGTCCATAGAGCTTGATTCCTCATTCGTATCTGACAGAGGAACCCACGTGTTTAAAGTGATGGTATTTCTCTCCCTGTTACAAGTAAATAAATAAGATGCATTAAAAGATGAAATGATTTTCTTCTGAGTAGAGGGTTAGGAAAATTTCCAGCGATCCCATTATTCTACTTCAGGGGGAATGATCACACAAAGGTGGAAGCGAGGTTAGGAAAATTTCCTGTGATACCATTATTCGCCTACACCTTTGATTACTTTTTAAGGAAAGAACCGGGGATTCGGTGGCAAACACCATCAATACTCGCGTCTCGAACCTTAATAAGCATATGTGAGAATATAATAAGAAATAAGTCTGGGGGAGAGAAAAGAATACCAGAAAGTGTGGAATTGGATGGTTCCTTGTCATGATATTGTATGGGAAAGAATCTAGAAGGTTCTTGGTATTAATCACAGCAATGAAACTGGCGATGAGGGCTTTATTGAGTAATGCTGTGAAATAATGTGTGTAGTCTGGGAAGCTGCGAATGTCTACGGAGAAGTACATGGTGGTTGGATTTAAAACGGGTTATGTGATATGTGGAGCACTAAGGAAAAGGGTCATTGCACTGTTTCACGATTAGGTGAGTCTCTGTGTTTTCAAACCTCTTTCTCTGGTTTAATCTTCTATTTTGCTTGAGGGCAAGCAAAGGCTAAGTCTGGGGGAGTTGATATATCATAGTTTTTTACCCCTTTTAAGCCATGATATAAGTCCGTTTTATAGAGTCTTTCTACTATTTTGTAGTGTTTTAGAGTCTTTTACAGGTTTTAGCACGTTTGGAGCATAATTGGAGATATTGGAGCTTTCTGGAGCATTTTGGAGCAAAGCAGAAGTTCGTGTAGCTGAGTACCCGATTTGAAGCTTCAGTATCGACCGATACTGACTAGTATCAGTCAATACTCACTGCAGCAAGACACGAGTCGCGACTTTTATCAAGAGTTGAGAATTGCAAAATTGCCCAGAAGACTTTATTATTAACAAGAAACCCTAAAACGTGATTTATGTTATTTATTAGGATTTACAGCCACTTTGATGGCTATGCTTTATTTTACTTTGGTTTTGTGAGAGAGCTTTGGAAGAGAGACAAGTCTGAAACTCTGTTCGTCCGAGAGAAGATTTTGAACCCTCTTGTTACTCTTTCTTATTATTTATTCAAGTATTTATTCAGTCATGTTTATTGCTTCAATTTCTATGTCTCTTATTATTTATTCAAGTATTTATTCAGTCATGTTTATTGCTTCAATTTCTATGTCTTAGTAGATCTCTTGTTAGGTTTAGGGTTCTCATAAGGGATTTCTTTGAATGCTAGGTTGATTAGTTGTTTAGGGTTCATAATCCGAATTAGTTCTTCACCATAGGTTGTTTTCAAAGCTAATTTTGGATTGATCACCTAGAACTTAGATCTTAGGTTAATCGATTAGGCATGAGAGTGCAATTGAAAAACCTGATAGAACCTAGGGTGAGCAAATTAATTATTCGCAAAGAGATTTGGTTTAGTTGATTTGTGAACATATCAAACTCGATACTAAGGCTGATTTATTCTTAGGAATTTGCAAAGAGATTTGGGATTATAAAGTTTAGATTTAGATAATTCTCGCAACGACAATTGGTTAATTATAGCTTAGTGATTTGAGTTCAAGAACCGCGCTAAATCTGAACCCCAAATATACCATAACAAATCTATCGGAAATCCGTTGGAAATTTTCGACGGATTTAAGGTCCTTCGACACGTGTTGGTTGACGGCCCAATAGACTATTTGGAAGTAATATTAGAATCATATAAGACAATTTCATCATCTTCTATAAGATTACTATTTCACTGGTTGAATCAACTTCGACTAATTAATACCTTAACTCGATATGTGTCAGTAAGTGGTTTCTTTAAATCCTTAAAGATAAATTAACTTGCAGATAAACTCAGTCACAAGAACCGGTTCACAAAAAGATATTGCTAAAACACATGCATCATAAGAAAATAACCGCTACAATGAATCAAAATATATAATATCCAGAAAAACTATACATGAGTAAAATTATTCAGTTTTTCAATCAATTAAAAAGAAGATCAATCAATCAACATCACCAATTTCAGAAAAAAAACATTTAGTAATTTCTTACTTACGTTTAAGCGACAACCCCATTTGAGCCATCCTAAAACTCTAGAAATAACTGTTACAATATTCAATACCATCTCCAAGTTTTTATTGAGTATTGAACCAATTATCTCTAGAGTTTTTGGCTGACACAAATGGAGCTGTCTTTTAACATTGGTAAGAATTTACTAAATATTTTCTTGACTTAATTAGTGTTGTTGATTGATTAATCTTCTCTTAAAAATTGATTTGAAATTTGAATAACCCTACTTATGTATGGTTGTGGAGATTGTTCTAATGCATTATAACGGTGTTATTTTCTTATGATTGCTATTTTTTCAGCAATGGCTTTTATGGCCCTTTTTGGTCACTAACTTTATCAGCAAGTTCATGTATATCTAAAGGACTTAAACAAACCACTTAATGACTTAGATCGTGTCATGGTATTAATTCAACCTGTTAAATAGTAATCTTATAGATATATTGGTTAGAGAAATCAAACCTTGTTTTGTGTTCCAATTCGTTTAATGATTCGAAGACGACAAATAATGGAGTCTCTGCAACATATCGAAGTTATACTTTTCTGTGTCACTCAGTTTCTTACGGAACGGAATCAAAGTTACATTGTTAAGATAGAAAATTAACACACAACCCCTAGCAGTTCAAGCTATGATTAGAACTAGAACAAAGGACACGATTCTCACATGGATGAGAGGGAGAAAGTATTAACATTCACCCTCCAATATTTTTGGAGACAATGAATTTTTTTTCTTCTAAAACTTCATATATTTACACCCAAAACTTTCAATTTTTATCAACAAAATAATTTCAAAATTTTATAGTCAACGAAATTCAATCCTACTTTTCAGGTAATAAATTGAAAATTTATAAATGGAAATCATTACATTTTTCTATTTAGTCAATTCAAACTTTTGCGCCTTATTCAATACTATTAATACACTATTTTAGCGCGTTATTTAGTTTTTCTAATGAGGTACTTGTGTTTTGTATTGAGTCTTGAATACTAAGAAAAATAAATTTACTAATTGAAGTCATTACATTTGTCTATATAGTCAATTCAAATTTTTTGCTCGTTATTTGTTTGTATTAATACATTATTTTGCTGCGTTATATTTTTTTCTAATGAGGTACTTATGTTTTGTATTAAGTTTTGCATACTAAAAACAATGAATTTATAAATTGAATTTATTACATTTTTCTATTTAGTCAATTCAAAATTTTCACACATTATTTATTTTTATTAATAATTATTTTGGCGCGTTATTGTTTTTTTTTATAATGAGGTACTTATGTTTTGTATTGAGTTTTTCATACTAAGATACAATAAATTTATTTGACCAAAAAAACAATAAATTTATAAATTAAAGTCATTACATTTTTCTATTTAGTCAATTCAAAGTTTTAGCGCGTTATTTATTTTTTTATAATGAGGTACTTATGTTCTATATTGAGTTTTGCATACTAAGAAACAAGTATATATTCTTCCTTAACTTTTTTTCATTCCTATCATGTTGGATTTTGAACACATATTTTTGCATTTTGTTTTCAAATTTGAGTAAATTTAATTCTTAAATTTTATTATTTCACGTTAAAATATTAGTACACTTTTTCTTATAAACCATCGAATAAACTACCATGATGGATTTACAAATTCTTTTTAACATAAGTTTTTCTACACGTATAGATTTATATTTTAATATTCTTTATGTTTCCTATATAGTGTTCTTTTAATAATTTATATTTATTATACCAAAACAAGAATCAAAAACTAAAAAAAAATAAAAATTGTGAGACCACGAAGTATAAGAAAAATCAATGCTAAGTCTATTTTGATAATAGTACCATTTTATAATTAAAATTAACTACTAAAACTAATAAAAGAATTCGTAAAATTCGTAAAATTCCGTAGAATTGTTTGTTTTGCTTAAGTAACAAATATATGTGTTTTGAATTCGAGATCTATAATTTATTCGAACTCTGATACTAGCTAGAGCAGTTTAAAGCTATTTTTGTTCTGAGTTGTTCTCTGATGCTACTGATCTTTTTCCCTAGGAAAACAGTTTGGGCTTCTTTTTCTCATTTGATTATTTTGTAACATTTTTGTTTGATAATATATATATTTGTGTGTGATATGTGATATGTATTCTTAATTTTGTATGGTCGGTCTAAATGTCAAGTTATATAGAAGCTATGTGTTCATTATCACTTTGGAAAGCATGCATTTGACAGAAGAAAGAAATCTACCATATAAAAGGAGAAGGGACTCTCTCCACAACTGCCACGTCATCTCACCATTTGATGACACGGGGATTTTTGGTTTTAAAACATAAGACCATTTTCAATTGTGAACCCCATCATGGGTAGGGATGGGACATATTATCCGGGATCCGATCCGGGATATGTTGAGATCCGATCCGAAAAACGGATATTCGGAGGGGCCGGATCCGGATCTGGATAGTAAAATCTCGGATCCGGCGGATTCGGATTTGGATTCGGATATTTTGATTTTAAAGTCCGGATATCCAGATCTGGTTCCTTTAAATATATTAAAATAATATTTTATTAATAACATATTAAATATATTGAGATTTTATATATTAAAAATTTTAAAAAAAAAAAATTTTAAATATCAAAATTTATTTATTTTCTTTAAAAATAATATATAATTTTTTTTTTAGTTTATCATTATTTTAATATTTTATTCTAATTTAATTTTTTTTTTCGAATCCGGATCCGGATATCTGACGGATATCTTGATTTATGGGCGGATATCCGGGAGCAACGGATCCGGATCCGGATAGTTAAAACTCGGATCCGGATCCGGATCCGGATAGTTAAAACTCGGATCCGGATCCGGATATCCTGAAATTCCCGGATATCCGGATCCGGCCCACCCCTAATCATGGGGTTCTTACCAATTTTTTAAACATAAATTTTGATTATTTAAAAATTTAGAACTCCTTAAGTTTTTTCACCTTCAATGGTGAACTTCATTAGGGGTTCTTAAAAAAAAATAATTTTTATTATTCATTTTCTTAAGTTTAATTTCTTTTGTAAAAAATTACAAACATACTATATTTTATAAAACCAAAATTATATTGCATTTCATGAATTTTAAAACATAAAAAATATTGCCGAAGCTTCAGAAAGAAAAAGTTTAGAATTTTAGAATCTTAAAAAAAAAGTTTAATATGTAAAAATTGCAATTCATTAATATGTAAAAAAAATGTTAGAATTTTAAAGTTGAAGTTATGAAATTTTTTTTTTTTAATCTGGCAAAAAAAAAATCCAGCGAATTAGGGGTTGACACGTGGCTAAGAACAGTATAAGATCCCCTTAAGAACCGGTTCTTATACTGTTCATAAGCTTTTTTTTTTTTTTTTCTTTTTTTTGGTTAAGAACCCTACAAAAAAAGTGAAGAGTCTCCCGTTGGAGATGCTCTAAGCCAGTGGCGAACCCACTCACAAAGATGGGGTGTCAATTGACACCCTATTTTTTTGAAATTTCTTTCTATTTTATTAGGATTTATTATTATTGACACCCCCAAAAATTGGTGTTGAACCCATAAACTAAATTGTTTTGCAATATGAACCCATAAACTAATTTGTTTTGCAATATGAATCCATATATTTTATATGAATTTTTTTTTTGTGTGTATTTCTATTTTTCAAATTTAACTTGCACCCGGTAAAAAAAATTTCTGGGTCCGGCACTGCTCTAAGGGATCATGGCGTTCCGAACCAATGGCACAATTAAGACCTCTTCTTTCCCTCGCGCTTGATTTCTTAAATGAACCCATAAAAAAATCTGATTTCTTATTAAGTGACCGCCGTCTTCGTTTATCCGGGTGGCGTTTTTTTCATGTTCTTTTTTCGAGGTGCTTTTTAAGTGCCAGCCATAGCACATGATCAAGCTACTTATCATCTTCTTTTTTGTCAGATTTATTTACAGGTCGAACCAACAGTTAGGGCATCGTTAACGAGATTATCCACGAGGAGTGTGAAGGATTGAAGATTAGCATTGGACTAAGTTCGAATTGTAGAATCAGGGAATCTCAACAAATTTCTCCATGGTTTGGTTCTCCAGTCCGGTTTTGTAAGGTTTCTTCTTGCTCTTCCTTTTTAATTTCCCTTTTACAAAAATTTATCACCAGTTTGTTGTTTGCTTTATATCCTTAGTAGAACTCCAGGTATCGCTTTGTCATGTTTATGAGAGTAAGGAAACAGGTGTCTGGTGATCTTCGTACATCTGGTTTAATAGTTTCATTGTTGCAAGACATATGTATACACTGTTAGCTCTATCAACTTCTAACGTTCAAAAAGATAGTATGTTTATTTGTTAAAGATGTCAATTGTTCATACTACATAGATAAGTATGATATATATTTTCTTTGGTTGTTTTTTCGGTTTTGCCTTGGACTGTTTGGTGGGAGCGTTATTTAAGTAGCTCTCGCTGCTACACTGCTATCAGATTGTTTATTCAATATCCTTTTCAAGCGAAGAAGCTCTGCAAAAAATATCTTCATGTTATGTGATATTCTATTAACTTCTTGTCTGTGGGTATTAGACTTTAAATCTACTCACTGTGGGTGTTGTCTGGTTATTGAATCTCTCTGATCGCACGAGTAAAGAAAGAAGCTTCGTAACTAAAGTCAAGTTTGCTTCTATATCGTTTGAAGTTTGAACTTTACAATCGTCGTAAGATTCAGAAAGGAATTTTTAAAAAATAGTCTTCAACCATTCAAGTTGAAGCTAAAATTGGGTGAACTTTCGGTTTGCCTTTATATAACATATGACATATCATATCAAAATGTCAAACGCAAATATTAAATTATATTAAAATAATCTTTCAAAACTACTTGGAAATATTCGTGCGTAGCGTGAGTTCTCTCATAGTATTATCTAATACTCCTTTGAGAACCAAAATTATCTACTCATGGATCAAATGATCTTATGAATCATACATTATATATCTCGTAACGTTTACAAAGAAAGAATTATTATCTAATACCAAAAGATGAAACCTTTGAGAACGTTACGAGATATATAATGTATGATTTATAAGACATATATAAGGACTAAAATGATCTACTCATGGATCAAATGTTGCGACATGTTTTTAAGATTCATTCATCAATCAAAAGAAACGGCTCTACTTGTCTGATTCTTTAACATCAGTAATGGACATTATTAGATGAAAATTTCTGGAATGCAACATTATTATTATTATTATTATTAAAATGGATTCTGGAATGCAGTGACGGGAATACATGTAATTAACTTTTTAATTCTACAATGGGATCACAGCCTCTTCTTTTTCGTTTTTTTTATAACATTCTGGGATTTTTGCGCTTATTTCGAAACTAAAATTTCATGTAATTAACTTTTTAATCCTACAATGTCACTGGAGGACCAGCAGCTTGGGAGCATTGTTGCTTTACCATAGGAGGAAAAATCGGTTTGAATGGAAGATTCAATGCGCAGTTGGCTTCAGCATCTAAAAAAGCTTTACAACAAGCGGGACCTACGCTACCATATCTGCCGGTCATTACGGATTGTCTGATCTCTGCAAAGCATCCTGGCATATCCATAAATGTTGACCAACATTTGCTCATATCGGGAATTCCTGGAATACCGGGAATTCCTGGAGAACCACCAGGACTTGGTTGAAATGGGTTCGGAAATGGAAACGGAAGTCCTGGGATTTTGGGAATTCCTGGCGAACCACCAGGACTTGGTTGAAATGGGTTCGGAAATGGAAACTGCGGTAATTGAGCGTTAACGGAGGATGCGATGCATATAGTCACTAGGAGAAAATACACACTCTTGAAAGACATGATGACTTAGATGTCCAAACTATGGTTTGTTGTAAGTTTGTTGTCGCTTGATGAAAATGAGCTATTGCTATGTGGACTAATTTATAAGAAAAATGGTGTAGGGATATTATTTAGCTTTGCGTAACGTATTTGAATTACGTTCTAATCATTTGTAGAATCTCCAAAACTGGAACGAAAATAATAGTCAAACACATTGAATTTGATGATATCAAGAATCTTGACTAATATTATATTTGGTCAACAGCATATATTTTTCTTTCCTAATTATATATATGAACCCGTTTATGGCTTCGCTTTGTCATGTATGTTATTTGGTTTGATTGACCTGGCTATTAAAAATTGCTTATAGTATGATAGAAATTAGAAAGAACTAGATGAAAGACGGAAACCAAAAAAAAAAAGAGAAGAAAGTAGGAAAGCAAAAGCAAATTTTGAAAAAGTGGTTGTCACATGCCAAAATAGTTAGAGAAAATTACAGCAGAAGTCACATTTTGACTTTGCATTTACAAGAAAAGTCACTTGTGACTCTTAAGGCACTTTTACTACTTGAATTGTCTATTATAACCTTAAGTAACTCTTAGAAATGAAAACCCATCTTTTACTTACGGCCAGTAATCTCAATACAGCCACCACCGTTACTTTCTCCTACGCATCTCTCTCCTCTTCACTGACTCGATCTCTACAGGCTTACCAGATCTGGGGAATTTTATAACGTTCAAGCTTGAGAACTTACGAATAAGTGAATCCGTTTCAAATCATGCCATCTTCTCCGAAGCTGTTTCACGCGCATCCATCACTCTCCACGCGCCGATCGATGGCTTTGATCGTTTTCACCTCTCTTGCCTTCGGGCTCACCGGATTCCTCTTNTTTCCTTTTTAAAATAAGATTAAGATAAACCTTTAGTCAAATAATAATAATAAGATTAGGATCCGTGCTTTCATTGGTAATTTTAATAAAAATATAATTTTAATTTTTATAAAAATAAATAATTAATAATTTTAATACTATTTCTCTTTTACAAATTGTGTATTTTTAAAAATATTTCACACATATTAAAAAAATTAATTAAAAACTATTTTATCCCTCATTAATACATTAAATAAAATTTTCTTTCTAATACATTAAAAATAAATTTAAAACTGAAAATACAAAACAACAATTTTTGTAAAAGAAAAATAAAACATTTAAAATGACATTATTTGTGAAACAAAGAGAGTATAGGTTAAATTTGTCAACAATTTAGATAAATTACATGTTTTTTTAAAATACCTTTGGACTTCTAATAATAATAAAAAAATTATAGTAAACATATTGTCAAAAACAAATATGTAAAACATTATCATCAATTGCAAATTGACTAAATTTTATCAAGGTGGCATTTGTCTTTTCATGAGGTAGGTTAATGTTTTTTTTATATAATCGGGGTCATCTAGATGGAAACCTAGATTAATCTTCCAGATGTTACGACTGACCAAGCGCATGTATATTTAATAAGAAACGAATCCGAAGAAATACGAGTTTACGTCATGCATCCTTAATTACAAATATCAACCACTATACCACAAATACTTAGTTATTATTTTTTTTGGTCGAAAACTTAATTTATTGAGATTATGAGTTTAAGAAAGCTCTGAGAGCTTTTTTAGCAATACAATCGGCATGAGCATTGGCCAAACGAGGGATAAATCGAAAAGAAATCGAAGAGAAGGATAACGCTAGCAAGCGTATATCGTTAACAATGGCATGAATCTCTGTATAGATGTCTTGAGATTGTAGGAGCTTGACAAGAGTTTGTGAGTCTGAAACACCTGGATTTTGGGGAGTTCCTGATCAATGGCTTGAATTAGTGCTTCTCTAATGGCCCAAGCTTCTGCAGCCAAAGGCAAAGTCCTGCGAATATCAGAACACACAAAATCCCGACCAGCTGTAGTAAATCGGAACACAATACCCAGAGCAAAAGTCGATGAGTCGGCATGCCAGCCGCATCAGAATAGCAAACCACATCCGAGAGGACATCTGGTGGCGGTGAAGATAGTGAGGGTAAAATTACCGGTGATGCCATAAGGGATTAAGCCTCTTGCCAGGATTTCGCGTCAATGATGGCCTTTGAGATCACTTACCGCTCTGAGAAGACAAAATTTTCAAAGATGAGCTTGTTGCGAGCTGTCCATAGATTCCAACAAATTCACTCTTGAAGAGAACCGCATGGATACCGAGAGGAAGCAAACAAACCAGGTTCGCTGCGCAAGATAGAAACTCTAAGACATGCACCAAGGCGAGCTGATTTGTGCCGCTGAATGGTGCATCAATCCACACACAACGAGTGAAAGGACAGTCTCGAAGGAAAAGCGTAATCATTTCCGGAGCTCCGCATCTGATGCAGCTAAAGTCTGTTTGAATTCCTATGTTCACTAGTTGGAGTCCGACAAGTAGGCCGCTAGCTGCCGCCTTCCAAAGAAAGGTTTTGACTTTTGGTATCGTACGTAAGTGATGTGATCATGGATAGCATTGGAACAACACAGGAAGAGCTTGTAGCCGAGGAACTTGACTCAACACAAGAAGAGCCTGTAGCTGAGGAGCTTGTAGCCGAAGAGCCTAAGACCATCTCAACTGGTCCAATGACACGGGCAAGGACTAAGGAGCTCAAGGAAACTGTTGCTGGCATTCTTAACCACATTCATAAGCAACCAAGCTACCTAAACCAAGAAAGCGACGAATCAACTCCAACACGCGTCCTAATCCAAGTACAAGATGGCTAGTGAGCTTGTGGTATATCTTTGCACTCTTTTTCCCTATCTTTGTTTTTGTCCCACTTGGGTTTTGCAAAGATAACTTTTTAATGAGGCAAGGATAGATCACCACACCTTAGCTCACTAGCCACGCCAAGGCCCAGATGCACCAATTCGACCAGCATGGCCATTTTTTTTCCTTTTCTGTTTTATCCTTTTTTGTTTTAAGTGTTTTTCCCTTTTCTTTTATTTTTACTTTTTAAAATTTTTTTTTCCCCTTGTATGGTCGACATATTGGCTCTATAAACACTAGTAGTGTCGACACAAAACACTAACCTACCTTTGAATTTAATCTTAACGGCGCAACCACTTTTCTTTGAAGAGAGACGAGTTCATCTTCTTCTTCTCTTCGATCTTGCTTGGTGTGTGATATCCAGGCTTCTTGTTCTTATTAAGTGTGTCATATCTTAAGAGAACAAAGGTTTAACAGAGGTTCACCATCCCCTCTGTGCGACCACTTCACCTCCACACGCCTTGAAGCTCATCTGCTTGCAAGGATTATCCTTCACGTTTCCAGCCTTAGAGTGGCAATCTAGGGAGATTCATGTCACGTGGTATCAGAGCCGCGCTCTAAGCAAGCTGGTACTTTCGTTCTTAAACTTTTCCAACCCTGTCGATTTTTGCAGCCTTGTTTTTTTTTTTTTTTTTTTTCTGATTTTATGTGTTTAGGAAGTCTTGTTTCTTGTAGTTTCTGTGTTGGTTCGCCATTAGTAACCTGTTTTAGTAGTTAGTCTTATTCAGAAAAAAAAAATTATAATAATAATAGCCAAGAAGAAGAAGCTATTCGCGGCGCCTAGGGTTTTAGATGGGGAAGATCAAAATTTCCATTTTTGTGATCTTAGGTCTGTCGAAATTTTTTGGTGTTAGGATTGCTTCTAGTGAGTTGTCTAAGCCAGAAAACTTGTTTAACTTCACTATATTAGTTCAAACTATCATCACATAACCTGTTATATCCTTGTTACTTGTGTGCTTTGTTTTGTTTATCTTTTCTTTTGCAAATGACTTGTTACTGGTGAGTTTTTGTCTCTGTTTTTCAGCGAATGACTTGTTACTCAAGTGCAAGGGTCCCTCTCGACCTAGCTATGGGAGTGGGTCAGCTGTTGCTAGACCAAGTTACAAAAGAGATGACAAGTCCAATACGTTCCAGCAAGATGGCAATCAAGTTGTGACGCCTAGACCAGAGATGAGACCGTACTTAATCAACCAAGACAACAAAGGCAAGGGCAAGGCAGAAGCTACAACAGCCCGAAACCGAGATGTTAAGTGTTATAAGTGCTAAGGGAGAGGCCACTACGCCAATGAGTGCATTAACAAGAGAGTAATGGTTCTGTTAGACAATGGAGACATAGAAACAGAAGTTGAAGGAGAAACATACCTTGATTACTTATCCGAGTATGAAGAACAAGCTGCACAAGGCCAGTTATTGGTCACTATAAGATCTTTAAGTGTGCAAGTGATATATCATGGTTTTTACCCTGTTTGAGCCATGATATAAGTCCTTTTATAGAGTCTTTTATAGTATTTTGGAGTCTTTTGCAGGTTTTAGCACATTTGGAGTATTCTTGGAGATATTGGAGTTTATGGAGCATTCTGGAGCGAAACTGAAGTCTGCTGGCTAAAGTACCCGAATTCACGTCCAGTATCGATCGATACCCCCTGGTATCGATCGATACCCATCGAAGCAGATTTCAAAGTCGCGACTTAATGAAGTTTGAAGAATTGCAAAAAGTGCCCAGAAGTCTCTGATAATTACAAGAAGACCCCAAGTCGTGTTTTAGGTTATAAATATGAGTTTTCAGCCATTGTTTAAGCTATGCCTTTTTATGCCTTTTTATGCCTTTTGATGCCTTTTTAAGCTTTATTTTCTATACTTTGGTTTTGAGACAAGTCTGATTTCCCTTCGTCCGAGATCAGACCTCAAGAACCCTTTGTTATTAATTTATTGATGATTTATTCAAGCATATTGATTGTTTCATTCTCTATGTCTGAGTAGATCCACCTTAGGTTTAGGGTTTTCTCATAAGGGTTTTCTCTGAATGCTAGGTTAATTATCTGTTTAGGATTCACCATCTAAATTATAGTTCTTCGCTTAGGTTGTGTTCATAGCTTGTTCTAGATTAGCTACCTAGAATATAGATCTTAGGATAATTGATTAGGCACGAGAGTGCAATTAATTACCTGATAGAACCTAGGTGAGCAAATTGATTATTCGCAAAGAGATTTGGTTTAATTGATTTGGGAACATATCAAACCTGTTATTAAAGCTGATTTAGGCTTTAGGATTCGCAAAGAGATTTGGAATTCCTAGGATTTAGATTTAGATAGTTTTCGCAACGAGAGTTGGTTAGCTATATTTTAGTGATTTGAGTTCAAGAACTGTGCTAAACCTGAATCCTGTTAGTTAGTTAGTCTGCATTCATTGATTTCCTGAGAAAAACCCTGGGCCTATATTCTTCCAATTGATTTACAACCCTTTTAATTTCTGCATTGCTTTTAATTACATCTGTTTGGCTTAGCGTAATTCGACACTTCATAATCTATTGTGCGTTTCTGTGAGTCTTCTGTGGTTCGACCCCTAGCTATACTATTACAACTGCTTTAGTACTTTAGGGTATTAAATTGAGCATATCAGCAAGCTACTACCCCTGAGCAAGAACATAGAGAGAACCTGTTACTCACCAGATGAATGGTCCAAGGAAAAGTTTGCAGCCTCAATATAGATGGAGGAAACTGCACCAACGTAGGAAGTGAGACGATGGTTAAGAAGCTTGGGTTGAACGTAAAGCAGCATCCAAGACCTTATAAACTTCAATGGCAGAACCAAGAAGGCGAGATGGCCGTGAACTATCAGGTGATCGTTCCCCTGGCCATTGGAAAGTATGAAGATAAAGTTATGTGTGATGTGTTGCCAATGGAGGCTGGACACATCCTTCTTGGAAGGCCATGGCAATCCGATCGGAAGGTAACTCATGATGGGTTCACTAACCGTCACTCCTTTGAGTTTAATGGCCGGAAAACCGTCCTAGTTCCCATGACACCCAAGGAAGTTCTCCAAGATCAGTTGCAGCTCAAGACGAAGGGAGAAGCAGCTCATGAGCCACACCCAGACAAAAGGACCGATCGATCCCCTTCAAGATCGATCGATCCAAAAGCCACGGGTGGGCAGGGGACATTTAGATCGATCGATCATCTCCAAGATCGATCGATCCTTCACCCTCGGCCAGAAACAACAGGCAGCGACCGATCGATCGATCCTTTGCTAAGCAGTCTCACTTCCTTGCCAAGTCAGGTGATATCAAGCTAGCTATCTCTTCTAAACAACCCTTAATCTTACTTATGTTTAGAGGAGCTCTTACGAGCTTGACTAATCTTGCACCGGTGCTACCGAGTGAAATAAAAACTCTTTTGCAGGACTATGAAGACGTATTCCCAGGAGATAACCCAACGGGACTGCCCTCACTTAGAGGCATTGAGCACCAGATTGACTTCGTGCCTGGTGCTTCATTACCAAACCGTCCAGAATACATGACCAATCCTGTGGAGACTAAGGAGCTACAAAAACAAGTTAATGAGCTCATGGAGAAAGGGCACATCAGAGAGAGCATGAGCCCATGTGATGTACATGTTCTGCCCGTGCCAAAGAAGGATGGCAGCTGGCGTATGTGCGTTGATTGTAGAACAATCAATAATATCACGGTGAAGTATCGACACCCTATTCCTAGGCTAGATGACATATTAGACGAACTCCATGGCTCTAGGGTGTTTTCAAAAATCGATTTAAAGAGTGGGTATCATCAGATTAGGATGAAGGAAGGAGATGAATGGAAAGCTGCATTTAAGCTCATCTGCTTGCAAGGATTATCCTTCACGTTTCCAGCCTTAGAGTGGCGATCTAGGGAGATTCATGTCAGTAAGTGCCATATGTTACGCTGCCAATTGAAAGAACGTTGAAGTTCTGGAATTTCCGCCACCACAGTTAAACCATATCTCAAGCGAACGGAGTATTTCCCGTTTCTATTTGGAAGCCATACCAGTCGATCTCGAGGTCTGGATGAACTTAACGGAAAGGTGCGTATCGCTGCTTCAAAGTCAGGGATAGTCTCCCGAATAAGCTGCCAATTCCAAGAGTTGTTTGCGTGGTCCATAAGGTCTGCCACCTTCATGTCTTTTCATGCTAGGGGAGATAGGCCTATAGGTCGTAGAGGGATATCAGGACTCAGCCATGAATCGTTCCAAACGCTGATGTTTTCACCATTACCAATTAGCCATCCCAAGCCTTTTTTTAAGATGTTTCTGCCTGCGAGAATACTTCTCCACCCATGAGACGGGTTGGAGGGAATATAGCACTCCAAGAAGGAGTAAGTGTGGCAGTATTTGCCCAATAGGACTCTAGCAAACAGAGTATTCGGATGTGAAATGAGTCGAGCACCAATTTTCGCGAGCAAAGCGTCATTAAAATTTTTGATTTCTCGAAAACCAAGTCCATCCGCATTCTTGGGGTTCTTGAGCCTTTTCCATGAGACCCAACTCATATTTCTCTTATCTAGTTTGTCGTCCCACCAGAATCTTGTAAGAATCGATTGAATTTGCTTGTTTAGAGACTTCGGTAATTTGAAGCACGACATTGTGTAAGACGACATGGATGAGAGAACCGATTTCAGAAGAATCTGTTGTATTATATAGAAATAGTAATACTCAATGAAACAATCAATCAATAAATTGTTCTACATCAGCTCTCTAACAATATATTCAAATATCAGTCAAATATTTTCTCCACTTTCCGTTTTGTATAGATTTTCCTTTTTCACTTATCCTTTTAATCATTTTTGTTATGTTTTATTTGGTTGTTCGATGTAGAGACAGATCTTTACTTTGGCTAATATCCCATCACTCCGAATGGTTACCCAATGATATTGATTGAAGAGAACATGAATTTTTTTAGTTGAATATATATTGTTTTTTTGGTTTAAAATTGAATATCGTTGTAAACTCTGTGATAACATATCATATGGTCACTCATCCCTTGGACTCTCTGATACCTCAGGAAAGTCATGATCTTGGCTGGAAAGAAAGATGATCTTCGAATTTTGGTATTGAGAGCACAAGAGAAAGCGAAGCACTGGACGAAGGTAAATGTGTTATCTGTTTCTGATGTTGATATGAGTTGTTATGCTCGAGCCACCAATTTGGAGCTACGATGGACAATACCAAGTGTGGTATTGGCAAATGCAAATGCAATTTGAAGTTCCAGCCTTCAATGTGATTTCAATCTTCCTTGACCACCCATAGACGTCTTTAGTGGCAAGAAACCCTACATTTTTATAAGCCTCGGGGAATGAGTTTGGGTTTCGGCCAACAATTTTCACACACAACAATTTTCATTCTTAATGGGTTAATGCCAAGGCATTGAGTGGTGGTGCATGGCTGTTGCTTGGATATTGTGGTCAGTTTTGTATCACAATATAGATGCCTTCAACTCTCACGAACTCCCAGGTTTCTGTAGCGCTGAAATGTATGTTGTGGGCTGAAATATCCCGATATTTGGTTCTCGAAAATTGGTATGTTTCTGTTTTCTAATTTCCGATTTAAGTCTATTAAATAATCCTTCCGAAATATTCCAGCAACCAAAGATTTTTTTTTTTATTTTATTCTCAACGAAAAAGCTCATATTTCCTTTCGGATAATCTCAAATCTTCCTATTCTCTTATTTTTCTTTTTATTTTCGGGAGAATAATTCTTCTATAAATACCCGTCTAAGCTTTCATTTTCTCTTTTCGAGAAACCCTAGACACCCCTCTCTCTCTCATCTCTCTCTCTCTCGTCTGCGACCCTCTCTCTCTCCTCCGCCGCGACTCTCTATCCACTACAAGAAAACAGCCTGTTTCGGACGGCCAAATCCGACAGAATTTAGCCGTCGGTTCTATCTCGTCGGAAAAAGAAATCCGTCGGAAATCCCTCGGTATTTTCCGACGGATTTCCGAGGCCGAATTTACCGACGGCTTTCCGAGGCATAATCCGTCGGGGATAATTCCGACGGATTTCCGAGGACTAGTCCGTCCGGATAGACGATCGATCGATCTAAAATGTGATCGATCGATCCTCAATCCGTCGGAAATTTTCGAGGGATTTCCGACGAACTGAGGATCGATCGATCATATTTTTAGATCGATCATATTTTCCGAGGGATTTCCGACGGAATTATTTTTTTTTTTT